>OZ026850.1:16714500-16904067 GCA_964023205.1 Lutraria lutraria | reverse complement strand
CAATATGACTCCCCCCCCCCCCCCTCCAATACGGGGGCATAAAAATCAGAGCCAGTGCAAAAAATGATTGCTTTTAACTCAGTTTTTCTCCTGAATTAAACATAAACGACATAGCTTAAATACTAATATGACACTCATTATAAAATTTAATGATGAAAATATGATGAATCGAAAGAAAATTCCGAACCCTCATTAACTTGCTTTAGATGAGCTCAACATCTCTAAGAATCAATTAAACATAAATCCAGGTATGTACAACTAATGGTTGACTCATGTAAATTAAAATCATTACGTTCCCGATTATCTGGTTCCAAAACTTCAAAGAAATTCAATTATTTTCAAATCGTTATCTCGAAAGCTTAAGACAAATTTATGAAGCAAAACTTGTACACAATTTGTCTGCACAAGCCAATTAAAATGCCAAACATAATCCCTAAATAACTGGTATTAATCAAGGGGAGTAACTCTTCATTAAACAAATAATTAATTATTTTGCAAACAAGATTTGTCTCCCTTGGACCATCCAGCATAAAGCATATCATATCGAGAAGGAAAATCGTCACATCAGAAGGAAAACATTTATATTATTGGAGTTCTCTCCCTTACACAATACAGAAATTCTAGATATCATTTGATCAAACTCTTTAAAAGTTTGTTTTGTTCATTATAAAATCAACAGGGTAACCAGGATGTCAGAGTTTATACAGGTGATTCCAAGCATTACACAGGAACTGACATAAAAAAAAAAAGATTTTTGTACAAAATATAGAGGTTGATTTACAAGAAAGTGAAGAAAATTGAATAAAATTGGACAAGGGATCTAAAATGAAGACAAACGCTGATTTAAGGCTAAACAAAAGTACTGTTAAACAAACTTACCTGGGCGGGTTTCTTGCTTTTAGATGCAACAACAAGAAGCTCTCTGAGACTCTGGAAGGCTTCCTTCACTAGATCAGCCTAAAATAAAACAATACATGATATAAACTAGAAATGTGTCCAGAGGACACGAATACGCCCGCTGAGGGCTAAGTCAAAACAGGGTTTTTTCTCGGTATTTTGGAAATATGACCCATACAATTTTTGCAATGTTCTACTTATTCTCCCATAGAACAGTAGCAGAGTAAGGCATTTACAACCAATAGTGATGATAATGAACTTATAAAATTATTTAAATTTTTTTTTTTTTTTTTTTTATTGGGAATTTTTGTCTGTGAATTGGAAAAAAAGACACAATTTTCATTGGGAATATGACCGAATTTCGGATATAAAATCGCCCCAAAAAAATCCCTGCAAAAAGGGGCCATAACTCCTGTAAGAATGCACAGATTTTAACTCAACCTGTATTTTATCATTATATACCTTCATGTAAAATATGAACCCAATGCATTGAATATTTCTTGAGTTATTTCCTGAAAAACAAAATCAGACCGAAGGACATACAGGGGCAACACTTCAAGCCATTTTGAATGTTGGAGGCCATAAATAAGTTTAAGGTGCCTCCGTGGTATTGTGGGTGTGGTCTCTGACAAGTAATCACAAGCCCCACCCCCCTGCTAAGATTCAAATTCCACTCAAACAAATTTTCACACGATGAAACTGTCCAGTTAACTTACTGAAGGTTCTATCTGCTGTCATGACCTTGGCTGTTTGCGACCTTAATCCCAAGAATAAAAGACAACGTAGGATCTCATTGACGAGTATATTTCTTTTTTATGTATAACATAATTACTAAGTAATGAGCATCGGGTATTTTGAGTGCAATGCATTAATTAATTCATTTCTAGTTTGTAGATTTCAAGTCGAAGGCCAACAAATAACATTAGTCAAAGTTGATCGTTAAAATACGATACGCTCTGACAACTGCTAGAAATATATCAATTATTATTCTTGTCATTCTGATAGTATAATCAAGATAAATATTACAACAATTCTATCCATCAAATTATCATAATTATCAATCCCAACAGAAGATAACATCAACAGTAGGGGAGTAATCAAAAAATAATTTGTCGAAAAAAAAAAATCTTACATAACCCAAAAAAAAATAATCAACAAATTATATACCGACAAGAAATTTTTTTTAAATCTTATCTATATAACCCCAACTTATGTCATATAATTCTAACATAATATTACGAGTTAAATAATTTATAAATATTATGAGTTAAATAATTTATAAACGCTTTCACTTTAAATTTGAAATCACGCAAAAAAATCAACAAAATGTGATGATCAAATTACGAGCCAGTAAACTGAGCATAAAACATCGCAAAGACATGATTTTTATTAAGTATCAATTAAACGTCAATTAACACAATTGTGTAATCGCTCGTCAAAATTTGTATAAAAGGCAGTCAATGAAGGCTGTATTCATAAAATCCTGAAAAAAAATCTAGAGTACAGCTTTTCAAAATCGTTTAATAAATTTGGATTGAACGCAAAAAATCTGAAATGACATTATTCAATAGTTTTCTTACATCTTCAGTAGTCTCAACAAAAACTAAATAAAAAGTGATAAAATTATAATTGCACCCCATAATTGAGACATTTTGTAGCCTACATAAAAGGTTGTAAATCTGCTATAACTAGACAGATAAATGCAGACATTTGAAGAAAACCTTTTTTTTAATTCTATTCACTCAAATCCAATTGTCAATTTTTGAGAATGACAACATCAGACTTGTACTTGGTACGACACATTTCCATGCGCTTAAAAAGCATAGCTGGATATATTTTTACTGAAAATACAGTCTATGAGGATATCACATTCTCATTTCAGATTTAGCCCAATTTTTTAACCAATAAAAATTCTCCAAGACCTGTAAGATATTAATAAAATAATGTTTTGCCTTGAAATTTAGGTGCTGCAGATTTTGAATGTGAATCTGGTACCCATGCCCTTAATACCTAGTACCTACACCCCTATTACTCATTTAGTACCCAGACCCCTATCTCTCATTTAGTACCTAGACCCCTATCTCTCATTTAGTACCTAGACCCCTATCTCTAATTTAGTACCTAAACCCCTATCTCTCATTTAGTACCTAGACCCCTATCTCTAATTTAGTACCTAGACCCCTATCTCTAATTTAGTACCTAGACCCCTATCTCTAATTTAGTACCTAGACCCCTATCTCTAATTTAGTACCTAGACCCCTATCTCTCATTTAGTACCTAGACCCCTATCTCTCATTTAGTACCTAGACCCCTATCTCTAATTTAGTACCTAAACCCCTATCTCTCATTTAGTACCTAGACCCCTATCTCTAATTTAGTACCTAGACCCCTATCTCTAATTTAGTACCTAGACCCCTATCTCTAATTTAGTACCTAGACCCCTATCTCTAATTTAGTACCTAGACCCCTATCTCTCATTTAGTACCTAGGCCCCTATCTCTAATTTAGTACCTAGACCCCTATCTCTCATTCAGTACCTAGTGCCCTATCTCTCATTTAGTACCTAGACCCCTATTACTCATTTAGTACCTAGACCCCTATCTCTCATTTAGTACCTAGACCCCTATCTCTCATTTAGTACCTAGACCCCTATCTCTAATTTAGTACCTAGACCCCTATCTCTAATTGAGTACCTAGACCCCTATCTCCCATTCAGTACCTAGTGCCCTATCTCTCATTTAGTACCTAGACCCCTATCTCTCATTTAGTACCTAGACCCCTATTACTCATTTAGTACCTAGACCCCTATCTCTCATTTAGTACCTAGACCCCTATCTCTAGTTTAGTACCTACACCCCTATTACTCATTTAGTACCTAGACCCCTATCTCTCATTTAGTACCTAGACCCCTATCTCTAATTTAGTACAAAGACCCCTACCTCTCTTTTAGTACCCAGACCCCTATTATTCATTTAGTACCCAGACCCCTATCTCTCATTCAGTACCTAGTGCCCTATCTCTCATTTAGTACACAGACCCCTACCTCTCATTTAGTACCTAGACCCCTATTGTTCATTTAGTACCCAGACCCCTATCTCTCATTCAGTACCTAGACCCCTATCTCTCATTTAGAACACAGACCCCTACCTCTCATTTAGTACCCAGACCCCTATTATTCATTTAGTACCCATACCCCTATCTCTCATTCAGTACCTAGACCCCTATCTTTCATTTAGTACACAGACCCCTACCTCTCTTTAAGTACCCAGACCCCTATTATTCATTTAGTACCTAGAACCCTATCTCTCATTTAGTACCCAGACCCCTACCTCTCATTTAGTACCCAGACCCCTACCTTTCATTTAGTACCCAGACCCCTATCTCTCATTTAATACACAGACCCCTACCTCTCATTTAGTACACAGACCCCTATCTCTCATTTAGTAACAAGAATACCAAACATTGTTATCAACATTACAACCTTTAATTCTACTTTAAGTTTAACAATTTATAATTTGTTCACTTATCCAAAAATAAAATAGGATCTAATTTGCTGTAATTTATTGCACAAAATCAATAGCAGACCATGTATAATAGATTCCCAGGTTAAGTTACATACTAATTTCGTGTCTGCGTAAATTAATATACCCAAATATGCAAATTTCGATTTTGACGGACAGCTGTCAAAATTCAATCATTTCAATTTGCAGCAAGCAAACAAATTTTTTTTGCATTTAACACAAAAAGAAATGTAATTTTCTATTTAACATGAATGGGTAAATACCTCTACGATTATCACTCATGACTTGTATCCTATAATTATCTATTAAGAAAATTCAACTACCTGACAAAATGTTACGCTAATTATAAACTTCTATTAACGGAATATCTAAATGTAAATAAACATGATTTTTTTTTGCTAATTCATGTTCGTGTTTAACAGATCGTATAAAGAAACCCTTTCAAAGTAAAGCATTTAATACATAAGATTATTCGAGTGAAGAATTGACAATTCTTAATGCCCCGCACACCTGTTTCTCCCTTTTTTATTTAAGATAGGGACGAAATAATACATTAAACCTTGTGTAGGAGAGGAAAAAGGTCAAAACCAAAATTTCCTAGACTTGAAAATTTTTACCAAGTTGAAAGTCCCATCATCAGCCAAGGTCATTTGGTGACTCTCACTGATAGAGGCTTGTAGGTTCGAACCCCGCTACCGACAATGTCTATTTATGTGAGAAAGTAGGCAGTTGTTAACTGAGGATGGGAGTCTAGTACTGGTTCTTCCCAGGAACGATGGTGAGGTGAACTGTCAGCCTATCACTATCACTGTCATTATTTATAATTATTACCATGATATATAAATTTATTAGTACAAGACTGACTGGTAACAATGAATCAGGAAGTTTGTAGTAACTAATGTTTATAATACTTTAACTACTGATATAGATAGGATGTGCATACTTAATTGCTGTACACTGAATGTAATTGACGAATAAAGACTTTATTTCACCACAATATGATGAATTAGTAAATAAGTCAGCCATTTCCAGTAGATACATGTACAAAACCAAATGAATTATTAACGGTCAATTAATGTTATTTAATATTTTAATTTTTGACACTAAATTTAAATGGCTGGATTTTTTATACTGAATTTACATATTGATTTTTGACACTGAATTTTATCAGTTTGATTTTTGACACTGAATTTTATCATTTTGATTTTTTACACTGAATTTAAACATTTTTATTCTTTACACTGAATTCAAATGTTTTAATTTTTTACACTGAATTCAAATGTTTTAATTTTTAATAATCTAAAATATTCCAAACTAACTGAATAACAAACAACCACAAAGGCAAGGGTATTTAAAGTGTTTACTAACAACTTTCAAGCTAAGAATTATTAAATTTATACAATCAAAGCACAGAGCGAAAGTAACAGAGTAAGAAACCGGTAGAGCGGGGCCGGCTTCCATTACAAGTTCATCATTATCAGTTAGAACCCTATCTGGCATTAATATCGCAATATAGCTTCTGTCCAGATAGCTAAAAGATCAGTGGTTTTTCCTAAGGGTACAACTAGGGACTCCCTTACCATTACAGGTTGAAAAATTACCAAACGGCCCCGTCTGTTGGCCTAACATTTACTGGTACCCGGCAACCCCAGTGAAAAATGTTCAAGGAAACGAGACATATTTCACACACTGAACTCATATGTGAATGTATAACAAAAACAACCAATGCAAAGTTAATTCACAAAAAAAGAAAATTTAATTAAACAAAGAAAAACCCGTCAGTCAGTAAAGGCTAAAAATATCAAAATCTTAAGAGATTCATTCAGACGAAAAACACGAAGCAAATCAATTCCAACCCTATTATATGGACAACAAGAAGAATACACTGTAATATGATACCATTTAGTTCATACAAACAATAAATGTTAAATACAAGGGTAATCTTAATTATAGTGTAAAAACAATCACAAATATTCCAACAATGAAATATTAACTTGATCTGAGCAGACCTTATCTTTTCGTCTTTCATTAATGAAAAGAGAACCTGTTAGGTAATAAAAAAAAATTGACAATGCTAATTATTTTGTCAATTTTCTTAATGAACTAAACAGACATAATCATGAATTACCTCCCTTTAATGATATTGTTAATTTCTCAATGAAACGTTAATGTTTATTTAGAAGAAAATCTCTCAAGTTGAATACAGTAACAAATTTAAGGGGAAGTAATTCTTCTGAGAAATATATTTTGTGAGATTGATTTCCCTTGGTTGATGTAGATAATTCAAATACCTTTAATTTTTTTAATTTTTATTTTTTTTATTTGGACTTTGCACCGTTTTTCAACAATATTTTAGTAACATACAGCGGCCAATAACACCTAATAACTTTTCCTGAACTGAATTATAACCAGAACTAACTACACATAACCCTACTAATGGCAAACTGCAACATCTCCATATGTGGAGGAAAATTAGAAATTTGTCAAATTTTCATGACAGGGTTTGACCTGAAGCAACCTGGAATCACTGACGGGATTTCAGCACTGACATCAAATTAAGCATTTTCCTACAGGAGGGTGTAGAAAACATGTACATACATTACATTAAAATCAATATCAAAGTTCACACTGTGGACACTTACCTGGGTATTAACAAGGCCGCCAATTTTGCCGCTTAATTCAAGATAACGAGCGAATTCTGAAGCAAGCAAGGCATCAAATGCAGCCACGTATGGAGCAACAGCTTCTGTAAAAATATACAAAAATATAAAGATAAGTTATTACATAGATGACCATCACAAAGTGACTAATTAATTATCCCATAATTTTTCAGGGGCCACCAAAGTCAGTCTCAGAGTGGTTATGGCGTCTGACAAGTAAACACTAGACCCTCACCACAGCGAGTTCAAATTCCACATAGAGCTAAATTTAACATGTAAAGAAACAGTCCAGCTAGGTTACGGGAAGTTGATAATTCTACCTACATGTTCAACTTGGGTCACCTTCCGCCATTAAGGTTAAAAAAATGTCGCCAAATTGCCAGACTGTTGATGCATTGTTATAACCTTCAGTGAATAAAAGGCCATGACAACCCTTAAATCGCTCATCTGTTTTATACCATAGCAACTTCAGCCCTTTTTTACTGTTTTGGGGAACAGTAATCGGGTCCCTTTGATGAGGGAAATTTGCGTCGTGACACATTAAATTCGGGATTTTTTTCAATAATGGGGAATTTTTTCTCTCAGTGTGGAAAAATATATACTGTACATTTTTACTTGTCTGTTGAGGAACAGGGGAAGAATACCGGACCCAAAAATGGCATAAAAAAGGCTTGAACTTTCATATCAATGTTTAACTAGGAGAGCCCTAACACTGACCTAGATATCATCAAGGCATACATATAACTATGAGGAACTTTCACTAAGATAAAAATGTCTCTCAGTACATGTGCAGTGTAACCAAGCTTTTCCTGTGATTTGACCTGGTGATCTAATTTTTGACCTTTAGATGACCAATGTTCAAACTTGTCCTAGATATCATTTAGACAAACAATCTGCCAAGGTTTGGTAAAGATCCAAGCATACAGGCTTCAGAAGTATTAACAAGGTTTTCTTTTGATTTGTCCAGATGACCTGATATTTGACCCCAGATGTCAGGTTTGTATGTGTCCCAAAATATCATTCAGACAAATTTTAACCATTCTGACAAAGTTTGATGAAGATTCAATCAAAACTGTGACCTCTAGAGTATTAACAACCTCAAAGTGTGGACGGAGGATGGAAATTGACTGTTCCAAGAAGCTCACCTTTGAGCAGAACTAAAAATCAAGTTTTCTCTAATAGTCAGATTTCAGGAAAGATATAACAATTTATATACAGTCAAACATGTGATCAAAGGCCACCCTTGCGAAAGACAAAATGTGGCCTGTGTTGACAGGTGGCCTTTATTCAGATGTCTTTTGTTCCAAATAATTGATGCCAGTTTTAAAAGAATTGCCTTTAATCACAGGGTGGCCTTTATTTAGAGTTGGCTGCTTACACAGGTTTGACCGTACTTCATTCTATTTATAGAAGACATAAAAACTTGCACAATATTCAATTTTATAGATAAGACTGAAAAAATCCATTTTTACCCTTCATACATTTAATTTTTACATCCATTTTTACCCTTCATACAATAATCATTATTTATGATACCAGATTCTGGCAAGAACAAATTTCTCTTCTGTAAGATCTCTTTTCAAAGATGAACAAATATGATAGATGCCAAATTCTTTCTATTCATTTTATTGGCAAGAAAAAAACATATGTTAGAGCAATGGGAGATGGTGGCGAGGTGCGAAAATATCGTATCTACTTCATCTATGTTTAATGAGATGCAGCGTTATTGTATCAGGGCCTCCACAAGTTACTGTATCATGGAATGATTTATTTTTACAGATAGTTGAATAAGGCAAGATTATCAATGTACCAAGTTTGCTTACAAACTTTAATATTTTCTTCACTGCACCAACTTTTCCAGCTTTTGCTGTTTAAGAAGGCTCAAGAAGACTACAGTCATATATACACCTGGCTTAAGACCTTCTGTAAGCTAGTTTCATAATCAATCTGACTTGATTTGACCACCACAGATGACCTAGTTTTTACCATAGATAACCAAGTTCTTACCATAGATGACCCAGTTATTACCATAGATAACC
The DNA here is from genome assembly GCA_964023205.1 of Lutraria lutraria. NCBI lineage: Eukaryota > Metazoa > Mollusca > Bivalvia > Venerida > Mactridae > Lutraria > Lutraria lutraria. Next base: position 16,894,950 of record OZ026850.1, on the reverse strand, counting down.
AAGTTTTTACCACAGATGACTTAACTTTTTACCATATACTACCGAATTTTTACCATTGTTGACCTAGTTTTTACCATTGTTGACCCAGTTTTTACCATAGATTAACAGAACCAGGATAAAACTCCTTTATATATGGTGACATATTTGACAGACAGGTTCACCTCAATCTGAACATATAGCCATCCTATGACCTACAAACCATATTAAGTCCTTTCATTTAAAATAAAAAGATCCATACTGTACATCCAAAGGGAAGTAACCCTACAAATGTTCACAAAATTTTCAAATTATCTCCCTTACCATCAAAAGATCTCATCTTGGTATGGACACAACAGGACACAACAGATAGATATCCAAAACTAACTTTGTATGAACAATTCATTATATAAATTCAATAATTCAACAAGTCGACCATTCTGTACAACTAGCAAAAAACAAATTTGACAGATAAAAAGTTTTGATCAAGTGACAACTTGATTGATTTAGCATATTGGATGATACACAGAAAAATGACACGTTCAACTTATATGGACTTGATATCCAAATATTGAATAATAGAAGATCTATATTTGATTATAATTCTAGGACCACACACTTAGTTTAGACTGAATCATGATGGGTGATTGAAGGACTTCAATGCAAAGCGCTGGACTACTAAAAGAAAGATTGTGGGTTCGAATCTCGGCTCTGTCTATCAATATTTCAGGGACGCTTTTTCAGTGTCCCCATCCCAACAACCGAGCCATGTACTGTGTTAAGAAAATCACAGAATATGGGTGAGGGGTGTATCTTTGCTTTACACTGGACATAATATAGAATCAATAAAAGAAACTATTTGAAATGAGTACTGATATAAAAGCCGGGATCTCCTGTACCTTATCTCCCCTCTCTCTGGGATGGCTCTGAAATGTCCAAAGCTGTTTAACAGGCCGTTAAACAATAGATGAACTTAAAATGAATTAGGTTATACAGTCAAACTTGTGTTAACAGCCGTCTCTGAATAAAAGCCACCCATTGAAAAAAGATCATTCTTTTTAAAACTGACATTGATTATTCAGAAGAAAATGACCTCTGAATAAAGGCCACCTACCAATAAAGTCACATTATGTCTCCCCTAAGGGTGGCCTCTGTTGACAGGTTTCACTGTACTTAATATAATACTATAAGAAACAAGCTATCTAACCTGGTTCCGAGGAAGATGCTGAAGATCCGCCGCCAGTTTTCACACCAGAGGTCGCTAGCGACTCAAGTCGAGAAGCTACAGCCTCAAGACGACTCACAGCCAGTTGCATTTGTTCGGCCGACATAATGTTTTCTTCAATCAATCTAGATGCACGTAGAGCTCGTACCTTCCTTTGATGTTCAGCGAATTTCTCTTCTGTCGCAGAGTAACGTTTACTAGCCTCTTCCTGCAAGTTAAATTCATTTAGAGAGTGATTAGAAAAGAATTGTTCGCGACTTCGATTAATTTCCTCTCTTATACTCAGGGAACTTGTCATACTCGTCTGAGACATATATTTAGATTTATTAACTACCTTTCCAGCTTCAAGAGTACCCTCCTTAGATTCATCTGACGGCTTAGATTCATCAGCACTTTTATTCACAGTCCCATTTTGTTCTATTTCACTACTTGGACCGGTACACTCAGTATCTTTAGTAACAGTTACTTCGATCTTAGGTTCAACAACAACACCGTCATCTTTCTTTTCATCAGTGTCACCTCCTTTTGTTTCAAGGTTTCGTTTCTCATCATTTTCCTCCTCTGCGGCCACTTCATAATCCTGCTTCTTACGTTTACAACACAACATTTTGTCTTATTTAAGCTTACGAAAATCTGAGGAAATGTTATCAATATCAATTGCCTTTAATGACAAATCAGCATTGATAAATGCACAACATGGTATCGAAAAATTCAGTCATACAAAAGCCCAGCACACTGTGTTACACATATGACACCAGTTAGAGCTCAATATTGAACCATATGTCACACGTTATAACGTATCCTGCTTTACGTTAAGTCTCGATTCAACAAACACTAGCCGTACCAACAGTATGTCAATTATCAGCCAATTTCACCCAGAACCAAACTGTGAATAGAAATCCTAAAACTGAATTTCACCATGTTTGGATCACAACTATGGCTACAAATCAACCACAGCTTTAAAACCAAACTTTGGTTAGTAGAGTATTTTACATGACTGAAAGTAACTAATAAATTCCAAGCAAAAATCCCATAAAAAAACAACTAAGTTCAACTTGAGTAAGGCATAACAAAAAATTGTTTGTTTCTGGTATACCTGACCTACCCTAATCCCACACCCAGTTACCCTAGACTTATTATTAGCCCGAGAAACAGGAAATCCACTCTCCCACTTTTTTACCTTTCCACACACTTTCAAGAACAAAATAAAGTGCCTCTACCTACCTACCTACCCTATTTTTAATGTGCATGTAACCAGAAACAATCTATTTTTTAGGCCTAAACTACTGCCTACTGATGCAAAATAGCCTAGTATTTTATACTATATATTACAAGCACCTGTTGTTAGATATAAAACATTTTTAATACTCCCCCCCCCTGATGTTGGCCAACAGAAACATTCACACAAACATGAGACTATATTCAACAGAGTGTCAAAAGCCTTAACCTTCACTATCAAACAGAAAATGTCTATAAACCTAGATGCATTTTTATTTCATTTTTTGGTGAAACTAAGTTTTTTCAGTCATAAATGAAATTTTATTGTACGTTGAAATTGTTGGCAAGTGACTGCAAGATCTTATATAAAATTCACTTGATTAGGTGTCATAAATGCACCATTAAAACAAAGAGAGTTAAGTATATTCAACATTGTTCAGAAAGACAATAACATAAAACTTTTCTCAAGGAAATTAGAGAGAAAGTGTGAAGGTATGCGGGGTACTGGGTAGCTGAGAACCTGATGGCAAATATGCTGTGGGAACCATCAAGTCTTCAAGAAAACAGACAAGAGGCACTGACAGTTTACCTACTTTCAAAAAATGTAAAATTCCAGCTGACAAATCAAGAAATGGTTCCACAATTTCACATTTTCCGCCATGACTTCTGTAGCAAGTCTATACGTAGTATGTGAAAATCATTAGGTAGTTTTATCTCATATACTTAATACTAAGATACACGCCCAGATACCGCATTGATCAATATATATACCTGGAAATTATTAAATAGACTGATAAGCCCACATAGGCTTTCCTACTGTTTTTATCATCAATAAATAGACATCGAATGTACTTCATGATTCGCACAATCGATAGAAGAAGAAGAGCATCTTGAAACAGCATACACCTTGGGGATGTATCATATTAATTTGATTCTATGTGAAATTACATATAATATGTATACTGTGAATAGGTTAATGTTTTTTATAATATTCCTAGGAAGTAAAGATAACCTGCTCTGAATATTTTTCAAGACAATTTGGATAAAAAAAGACAGACAATGAAATGGTATGAAACTTCCGTTGAACCTCAGATTATAAAACTGACGTTTATTCGCTTATAAGCCCTCCCTGGCTGTATATTTCTATTTATATGAAATTTAAGCTAAAGTTACTAAATTACCACAAAGATGCATACATACATTGAAACACAAAGAGCATTTGTAATCTTTTCTGCCAAAAGATATATTCTTAGATCGAGAATGCACTGAAAAACGATCACTACAAACTGCAAATAAATTCAACATGTAGATCCAAGTCTAGAAAACAGTCCAATGGCTGCAAATATGATCTAAGTACTTATGAAATACTTCAGTAGATACAACTTTTTACCGCCACTCAAACAAAATAGAAATTATGATGAGCAACGATAGGTATTTAGATGGCAACAAAATAACCGTTTTGATTTCGTTCCAATGTTTTCTGATGAGGTGCTTACAAGTGTGAGAGCGTAAACATTGGTAACAAATTAAATGCATGTAAACCTACCCATAGTACAATTGATATTGTTAAGAACTGAAGTGCAGGCTTATAATGAAATGTACAAACAAACAAGATTGACTACCAGCAATATCTTTATGATAGTTAGTTTTGTAATCTTTCGAGAAGTACCCAGAATTGATGCAATTCATTTACTCAAGTATGATGTAACTTTAGGTTAGAGATACGTGACCCTCAAACAAATGACCTTGGCTTTGCAACAATCTTCTAATCTAGCCCCGGGCAGTGGACCAAGTCCACCAAAATGGCCATCTGTCCAGTAAATTTGTAAAGGTCAGTAGTCCAACTTTTTAGATTTTGCTTGATTTAGCCACTGATTTTAAACGATTTTTAGATTTTGCTTGATTTAGCCACTGATTTTAAACAATTTTTAGATTTTGCTTGATTTAGCCACTGATTTTAAACAATTTTTAGATTTTGCTTGATTTAGCCACTGATTTTAAACAATTTTTAGATTTTGCTTGATTTAGCCACTGATTTGTTTTATCAGTTTTTTTAAAGGCCCAGTCAACAGCTATGTTTATATCAGGACCACCACAAAGATTGGAGAGGGATTATATAGGAAAACCAGCTATTTATATCCCAACCCTTATTTCAAATGTTTTTTCCTGGTTGTTTAACGTACCTGGTGTAGAGCACCGATACACACCTCATCCCTTTCCTGTGATTTTTTAACACTTGGCTCAGTACACTGTAAAAGCATATCCGCAGTATCGGAAGACAGACCCAAGATTCAAACTCTCAACCATTTTGTCTAGCTTGATACAAATACTGGCACTGATTTGTAAACTATATCAGTTCACCTAACCATTGTTCCAGGGAGGAACCAGTACTAGACTCCCGTCCTCCGTAAGCAACTGCTTCTTACATATAGAGACATGGTCGGTAGCTGGGCTAGAACCCATGACCCTCTATCAGATAAAGGTTAGAAAATTACCTCTGAATTAGGACCACCTGTAAATAAAGGCCATATTATGTCTTTCCCAAGGGTGGCCTTTGTTCACAGGTTTTATTGTATAGCATACAGATTATACAGTACAACCTCTCCATAGCGGCGCTCTCTTGAGCAACAACCTCCCCTAAACAACCGCATGATTTTTTTCTCACTGCACAATTGAACTATTGATTTAACCTCTCTAGAGCAACAACCTTTAAACAACAACATAAATTTTGCTACTGACAGTCACAAAGGGGGCTGCTTTAAAGAGGTTGCACTGTACATGTACATTATACAATATGCATTCATCCGGTATATCATCCAAACATCTTCAACTACCGTATTAACATAACATTGATATCTTACATCAGAAATCATTGCTCCAAGCAATAAACACAGAATTTCATGATAACTATGTAATGCGTATATTAAGCTGAACAGTGTACAACAAATAAAATATGATGAAGCTGTAAATATTACTCATACAAGACATAATCAATTCTGGTAAACAAACTAAATTTTACCATATTATAAATCAGGGGGGACATAGGTGGTCTAGTGGTAACGCGCTGGACAACCGAACGAAAATGCTATGGATTTAAGAATCTAGGCTCCACCTTCCAACACTTTTTCAGTCTCCCCAACCACCGAGCAAAGATCTGTGTTCAGAAAGTCACAAGAAACGGCCATGGCATGTATCATGGCATATATCGGTGCTTGACATCGGACACGAACCAGGCAAATCTATTTGAAATAAGAGTAAAGGGAAGTAAATGCTGATTCTCATGTACGTTATCTGGCCCTCTCTCTGGGGGAGGCCCTGGCCCTCTACCTGGGGAGGCCCTGAAATGACCGTAGCTGTTCAATGGCCATTTAAATAACTAATAAACATAAGAATGAGACTTAATACATCTACTTTCAACCAATAGACTAGAGCAGTTTACAAAATGTTCCGTACCAATCAGTTTATTCTAATGCCAGCATTTTCAAATAAACACATAGACGCATTTATTTATTCACTTAATTACGATAAACACTTTTCAACCTGAGTGATTACTTTCCCACATATATTGGACAGACTAGGTCTTTCAGACAAATTGTTTTACCAGTCAGTTTGTAAAGCCATTGATGATTTACAGGACATATTGTTTAACTGAACATATTGTTTTACCAGACATATTGTTTTTACTGAACACATTGTTTTACTAGACACATATTGTTTTTTACTAAACACATTGTTTTATCAGATACATTGCTTTACCAGACATTCTGGGTTTTTTTTCTGAACATTTTGTTTTACCACATTGTTTTATCAGACATGTTTTTACTGAACATATTGTTAACTAGACACATTGTTTTACCAGACATTCTGTTTTTTTACTGAACATATTGTTTTACCAGATGCTGTTTTACCAGACATATTGTTTAACCAGACTGTTTTTTAACCAGACAGGTTGCTTCACCAGAGATGTTTACAGCACAGATACTTTTACCAGACAAATCAATTTTACCAGAATTTATAACTTTTACCAGAATTTACAACTTTTACCAGACAAATCAGTTTTACCAGACATACCATTTACCATGTACCGGTATATGGCTGGACATTATACCAGAGACAATCACACAAGATATTCAGGAAAGTTTTAATTAAACAGCAATGTTGAAAGCCATCAATCAAATAATAATGATTCAAATAGATGCAAACACAGGACCATGAAATTCATTGAGAAAAAACGATTTCATAGAATAGTATGTTTGAATAAATTATAATAAATCAGTTTGAATACAACCTACATCAATTTTAGGTTTCCATGACAACAACATGAACGAGCTAGTGATGGGTATGAGCCATTACCCTTATTAAACAGGACTCAACCATTTTTTTTTCAGGTTACTCATCCGGCAGGACAAACAGCTTAGAATTTTAATCAGTTTCAACTCATCCTGAGTCAATTTCTATTCATAATTAAAAGCGGACATGTAGATTAGTCACGTAAAATTACCAGAAGCCTATATTGATAATACATCTTTGGACATAAAGATATTATCTAATTTGGACTTCACCAGGAAAAGAAACTCCAGTAAGATGTAAGACCCATTCTACAGTACATTGCATGTATGTGCACTAATTAAGTCATCATAGAGCCAAATCAAAGTACTGAAAGTACTCATGGAAACTGTACTTACAAAACATTAATTTTGCACTGCAACATCATCACAGTTACATGGAACGGGAACTTGTTCAACAATTTGCATGGCGGATGTAGAAAAACGTATCACTTTGGACCGCATCAAAATTTGTATGCACAGAGCGAGTGACCCTATGCATACATCTTGATAGAGTTTAGGGGCCAGGGCCAAGTTAGAGACCGAAACCTCTCCGCTGATAGAGGTCCCTAGTTCAACTTGTAGTTATGTCAGACATTAATATTCACCATCACTACCAGAACAAGGTTAAACAACCCTATGGATCCTTACAGAGAAATCAATGAAATCATGAATTGTTCTTGAACTATTCTTGCATACATTACTTCATGAATTGCTTTTTTAACTATTCTTGCATACTTCATGAATTGTTTTTGAACTTGAAGTATGAATAATCATTTGACAGGGTAATAGTGCCAACAGTATCACATTCCCCTATAAATGGAATTCACGATACAATGATTTTTTCTTGAACTATTCAAGAACAGTTCTAGAATATTTCATGAAATATGCATAACTATTTAACATGGGATATTGTAAAGTGAAACTTGATTTTATATTAAGAAACAAAGAGTATACTCCCACATTCTGTCAGCAGATAAAACCACTACATTGACTTAGAACTAGAACTTGCTGGCATTTACCAAGATACACCTGAAATCTAGTGCACCACTACGGCTATTAAAATCCAATTAGTACCTATCAGAATCTGAGTGGATGTAAATGTCAGAATTTGGAACCAGCAACCACCCAACTGTTACAAGATATGTTTTGTAGTTTCCTGGGGTATAAACAGTTAATTGTCAGATACTGAGATATAACAAAAACATAAATGTGACAGATACCGTATGTAGATATTAAAGGTGAAACAAAGAATGTAACAAGTTGAGGTTTGTAGTTTTTGAAAATTAATCGATAGTTCAGTTTTCGATAGCCATCACTTGCTCAACGGGCATGAATTTTTATGCAGACTGAAGTACTATGTTTTTCTACAACCGCCATGCAAATGTTGAACTAGTAAACCCATTTGTATCGCTAGCGCAAGTCTATGTAAGTTCAGTTTCCATGAGTACTTTGATTGTAGACAATGGCTCGTCATATTCAACTACAAATCAATTACATTGAATATGTATGAATTCGGTCAACATACTCCGCTGTTCCTACATTGAAAACCTTAACAAACCAATTCCTTCACTCACCCAAAATGACTGACCATATCATATACTTCACGAAAGGCAACAAATCTGTCGGACATTCAGTCTGACAAGCTTGAAAATTCTGTCGGACCGAAAGAAAATCTGTCAGAGCGAAAAAAGTAAACAAGTATAAATGCATTTATACATCAGGTAAATAAGTCACCTGACAGCCGGTCTGATGAGATAGGATTCTTTATCGGACCAACTCAAAATCTACCGGACGAGTCTGCTGGTCCGGCGCCTTTCGCAGTCTGGTTTACTTAAATTGCCAGTAACCAGACAGAAATCTTTATAAATTTTTGATAGAATCAGTACGAACAAAGACGCATCCACGATCATTAAGAAAAACGTATCGAAAACAACAACCCTAGATGTATTAAATGATCATCCGTTAAACAAAATAAAAAAGAAATTGAGAGAGAAAGAGCCATTGTTCTTAAGAGAAGTAAGATCTGGTAAGCCTATACAACAAATCTGAAGAAGAAAAATAAACAATTACAGCTAGGGCTATCATATGACCCTTAAAATGGCATTCTGACTCCTGAAATTAGCAAAATAAAAAGCATCTGACCTATCAGAATTTGTACCAAAGGATCAAATTTATTACTAATTAGCAGGAAATTTTGTTGACTGTTCAAATTATTAGGCTAGGCTCATTTTTTGACCCTCAAATTTTGAAGTTTATTGAGGCTTGAGCACCCTGCATTAAAACCAGGTGTTACTTAGAATATCGGGGGTTTCTATCAGAAGCAGTCATAAATGGCATGTATAAATTGAAACCACAGTTTGTCAGTTTCCACCCCTCTTATTTTGACTGTGATGGTGATTATTCCCACTCAACCCCTTTTCGGTAAGGCAAAGTCTAAAATACCCCCCCCCCCCCTGATCTGATATCGCTTCAGACTGGCCTGCTAATCACACAACAAAATAAAGCAATTAACTATTCATTGATTGATTAATAAATCTTTTAACTGCAGGAATCATGCAGGAATTTGTTTATCAGAAATTAATACAATATTCCGTCATGTCACTTCAGGACAAAATACTATAGAATTATCCATATATACATGCGCAGGCAATATTTATAAATAGAAAGTTATCATTAAGCAGTGGGTAGTAAGTAATATGTAGGCTAGACACAAGTTATCTAAATATCTATAGATGTAATAAATCAAATATATCTAAGTATACGCTAAATTCACAATCTCAAGGTCAAGGTCGTATTTCCTCGATAAAAACCTTAATTCAACCACTTCCTGTTACACATTTAAGGGAATCCCCGAATAAGACGAAAATAAACCACACTAAAACGGTTACACTCACAAAACACGTGTTTTACACTCGCAAAATAATCCATTCGAAAATTCATTCACGAAAACTGATTTTTCTTGTGTGTAAGCTTAAAATCCCTCTCTAAATAATTCAGTCACTATCGAAACTTAGAAATACACACAAAATGATATTCATACAACTCCCCAGGCTTATAAAAAAAACTTGTAAATGTTTCACCACACGTTGTTTGTAAACGATAGACTGGCCTTATCTCTACCATGGATAGATAAACACATGCAGGGATACAGTCTGCTGGTACCAGCTTCTCTCGTAATTCATCAATTTTCTACTATCACTACATCATTACAAATGTATCACACATTGGGAGTTTGAACTTATTTCTTTTAAAGCACTCACGCCTAAGCCATTTAATAAGTGAGCTGTTATAAATTACACAATTAACCACTAGCCCAAACAATACAATTTTGATCAAGTTTATTAGTCCAAATGTAAATTCACTAGGCCAAGATTGTGTTAGCAAGAAGTCTGCACATAAAAAAATATTGTACTATTTTTAAATTCATTAAATCTTGATACTTTTTCAATAAGGCCATACTTAAAAAATATTTGTTTGGGGTAATTTTCAGTGGGTAGTTAGGCAGGAAATTTTGTTTTTGTATGCAATATATCTTTTACATTGAATCCAAAATACAAGTCAAAATGCTACTGGTATTTATGTATTGAAAAAAAAATATCAAAGAGACGAAAAGAAAAGTTGGGTATGACAGTTTTCGGTGAGTAGGTACATGTAGCGTGACCCTAAACTAAATATTTTTAAGGATGGCCTAACAGATACCAAAGATTCCCATGTAATTTGTTTATCTACCCTCTATGTTTGATACATAAAAGATTATCACATAAAATATAATCAGTTACAAGTACCACATTCAGGTAAATCATTTTCAAGGAGTGTTTTAACTTACAGTACAAGCTCTGTAGAGCAACACCCTGTGGGAGCTGCAAATATTGGCCATTGTTTAGAGGTTGTTGCTCTATAGAATTTAAGTTGTTATAGAGGTTGTTGTTCTACAGAGTGCCGCTCTGGAGAGGATGCACTGTACTTCTAAATTAAAGTAATAAGTTTACCATAATTGAAATTGAAAAGTAAAGCATTGAAACAACATGTTTATCCAAAATAAATTCCCATCAAAAATAATCTTGATTTTGAGTACATATTCTTCAATATTCACCACTTCTCAAATTAATGACACTCCAAACTGATTTTGAGAAAACAAGAAAATTGTGATATGCCATAAACACGTAAATTATCCTTCAAATTATTATCCAATGCATCTAAAAATTGAACATATCAAGGGCTCAGCGCAACACTGTCGTAACTTGTTCTTATTTCAATATGAGTTAAGACACTGTTGCTCTTAACACTCGATATACGAGAACTTTTAACTCACATTTAAATTGAAATATGACGTAAAATGTAATTTGTAACATCCCATGATTTTCAGTCATGGTGGAACAATTACTTTATACTGTGAAATTATTAATTTTCGTTGGGTTCAATTTTCGTGGTTTTTACTATAATGGCTATTTCGTGGGGACATAAATTTGTGCATTTTGTTTTTTGAAAAGAAATGCCTTATCTTCGCATCTGAATTTGTGGGAATTTGATTTTGTGGATGAGTCGACCCACGAAATCCACAAAAATTAAATCCCCAATGAAAATTAATGATTCCACAGTAGATAATTATGTTAACACATTCATACATATAACAATGATATTTAAATTAAACACAATTTGTTGCCTCTGCCTAAAAATAATGTCTGGAATATTCAGCAAAAAAGGATTTCTATAAATTTGGCCTAACCAATAGTATTTTTTAATACTAGCACTTGACACGAAAAAATGTTTTACCTTTGACCTTAATGTAACATCTTCATGATACAGGGTAACAAATAGTATTGTTCATTTGGCCTTATTTCATACAACTGTACTTAGTTTCCCCAGAATGCAAACAACATTTTAACTGATTGGTAAATCTTTACATCAGCAAAATTCTAACAGACATAAAGATGCTTCTATTTTGAACATCACGTTTTGGTATATAAACAAAAGGCATCAACCGTAATAAATTTCGAGATTTCTGTGCTTCAAAATGGTTCAAGAGGAGAGAATACAATACACAGCACTGTCCAACCTAAGTTAGCGGCCGATTTTTGGATAAAGACCAACTTGTAAATAAAGGCCATTCTTTTGAGAAACATTATTCTGGACAAAATCTGTAAAAAGACAGTATTACAAACCAACAATTTTTCAGCAATAAAACAGTGCAAGTTTCATATGAACTAAATATTATTATTGAGGCTAACACCTCAGTGCAGCCACGCCCCACCATTCAGTCACCAGGGGCCTGTTTTGTTGTGGTTTCCGAATAGGCCTTCATTGCTCAATCAGAGCTCCTCGGCGCTTGTCCAAAGAAAGTGCCTCGCACATAATAGGTAGGCCGCCATTTTGTTGTTGTACACGGACTACTTTGACTACGGTGGAAACAACCTGTTTCTCTTTCAATGGGAATAAGATAACCTTTTTATCAATTGTGAATGATAAAAACATTTGAATGTCTACAATTCTGAGAAAACAGGTACCTACTTTGTTGAAAAAGTAGTGACCGAAAACCAAATAACCAAACTATGTAACCCTACACTTATGTATGAGGCGTATTTCTCAGTTAGTGAAAAGCCAAAGTAGGTAAGATTGCTTGTTGCTGTGAGCTTGAACCCCACACTGAACCCAGGCCCATGAAGACAAATTTCACCTGTGAGGAAGCTGCCCAGGTGTAAACTTGGCCTGGAGGTCTTCCTTCACTGTTACACTGAAACAAGGCCTTTTTTCCAAAAATTGGGAAGGGGCCTTAGCCTTTCATTTTGGATTCAAGAGCGATATTTGGCTAAGAATGTTAGACAACCAAGTTAGAATAGCATTGTACTTTCTTGCCTCAAAATTGGAAAAAAACAGCTTTTTGCAATTGGGAAGTCACCAAATTTTGGGAAGTTACCAAATTTCGGCCTCTGTTATAGAAGGAAAAAAGGCCCTGTGAAAGTTGCTGACTGACTCAACCATTGATGTGGTGTTGAACTCTGGTGTTCGATATATTTCCTACTTTCAGTTCTTGAAGCAATTACCTTGGTATGTATGGTATGTATGGTATGCAGGTACTCAGTAGTCAAAAATTTACACTAATTAGATCATCTTTAAGTTAACACAAGTACTAATGCTAGCAGTCTGCTGTTAATATTTATTGTACACTCTTCAGTCTGAGACTCTCGTATTAACAAATTATCAAGCAGGTAGACAGAGCATGTTCTTTAAAGGATTAAAAGTTTTAAAACTGTAACCTGAGATTTATTTGTAGAGCGTAACATTTGCTTTAACAATACATTTATGTTAATTTACAAGAACAAGAGCTTGACTGTCCATCCTCTGTTAGCTAACTGTCTGGGGGTATCTTCCTATATGCACTGTAAACATGTACATATGAAAAATTATTTATGACCAAATTGGGGGGGAGCAGTGCAGCCTTGATACGGCTTCCTCCCCTGACTAGGTACATATGCGTACACTAAACAGGGTTTTTTCTCAGTATTTTGGGAATAACTACAATTTTTGCAATGTTCAATTTATTCTACTTATTTACACATAAAACAGTAGCAGAATAAGGTATTTACTACCAATAGTGATGTTAATGAACTTATAAAATTGAAAAAAAAATAAAAAAAAATTTTTTGGGGATTGGGAATTTTTGTCTGTGAATTGGGAAAAAAAGATACTATTTTCAATTGGGAATATGACCGAATTTCGGCTATAAAATCGCCCCAAAAAAATCCCTGCTAAATTTAGTCCTTTAAAAACTAGAAAACCACTGAAAACCAGAATGCCTGAATAAAGTATTAATTCCCTGAGTATCAAACAATTTTTTAAGTTCCATTTATGATTTAAGTTCTCAGAAAACTGGAATTCTCAGAAACCAGACTTTTGGCTCAGTATGGACCAGGTCCGGCATTCAGCAGTTTTACTGTACTTTGAAGTAAAAGTACCGGTAGTTGAAACTCTACTCTTTCAAACAGGGCCTTTTTTCCAAAAATTTGGAAGGGACCTTAGCCCTTCATTTAGGGAAATTTAAGCGCAATATTTGGCCAAATTTTGAGAATGTTAGGCAACCAAGTTAGAAAAGCATTGGAATGTTGGGAATTTCTTGTCTCAAATTGGGGAAAAAACAGCCTTTTTTCAATTGGGAAGTCACCTAATTTCGACTTCTGTTATAGAGGGAAAAAAGGCCCTGTTAAATACAACAAAATTTATAGATAAAATGTGCACATCATGTTCAAATTATTATTACCCAGAAATCACAGGTTTGATTCGTTATCAGATATCAGTAGATAATAGTTTACTCGACTGATATGATAAACGGGGATAAACAGAGAAGATGGTCTGGTTGATCGGTAACCAGGTATTGATGAGAACAAAAAGTAAGAGAGGAATTTTTATGGCATGTACAGTTATATGTAAACAATATAAAGATATTTCATCTCCAAAACACATCAGATTCTGTTACAATCCTAGAGGGGCGATAAAAAGATGCTGGGGCTGTCCATAAAAAAACGTTTGTTTTCAGTAACGCTACCCAGAGAAGTTTCAGTGGGTAAGTAGGTAGGACAGTATTTTACAATTTTTTATCATAATGAATCCAATATACATATATCAGAATGCTTTATTTATACCTTACCGTTAAATAAGTACTAAGTAGCGCAGGGCTTTTTTCACACAGGTAGGGGAAGGGGCCTTTTCCTTAAATTTGGGGGGAAATACTGCATACTTTTTGCAAAAGGTGAGGAAAAAACTTGATGTAAATTTAATTTTAGGGGAAAACTGCATGATTTTAATACTTTTCCTGATGGGAAGCGCCTATTAACGACCCCTGTAATACAAGGAAAAAAAGCCCTATGGTGTTACCACACAAACAATTTCTTTAAGGATGTCCTAGCTGATATTTGGTTCAACAAAAAATAGAAAATTTATGCAATAATGAAGGAAAGCTTGTAAGACTGGATCAACTTAAAATTTGTCAAACATACCTGGCAGTAGGGAGTACATTCATTAAACTTTAAAGCCTGTTATCAATAAAGTTCAATGAGAAATCACAATCTTTAACTGTTAATGGTAAGGCCAAGTTTTTTTTATCTTTAGACAGTCAGGAAATAAGCCATACATTAAATTGTTTTGATAAATTTCAGTACTTCCATAAGAACCTCTAAATGCTGTGTTGACTCTTAAAATAAGTAAAATAAATCTTCAGACTCCTATAAATTGAACCAAAGGGGCAAATTAACAATAAAAACAGTAATTTCGCCAACAAAAAATAGAAAATTTATGCAATAATGAAGGAAAGCTTGTAAGACTGGTTCAACTTAAAATTTGTCAAACATACGTGGAAGTAGGGACTACATTCATTAAACTTTAAAGCCTGTTATCAATAAAGTTCAATGAGAAATCACAATCTTTAACTGTTAATGGTAAGGCCAAGTTTTTTATCTTTAGACAGTCAGGAAATAAGCCATACATTAAATTGTATTGATAAATTTCAGTGTTTTCATAAGAACCTCGAAATGCAGTGTTGACTCTTAAAATAAGTAAAATAAATCTTCAGACTCCTATAAATTGAACCAAAGGGGCAAATTAACAATTAAACAGTAATTTCGCTTAAAATTCTTTAAATTATTGACACCTAATAAGAACTCAGTTGATTATTGTTATTTTCATAATAAAACCATCCTTGATTAGGTTTTAGTTTTTTGCTGATCAAGTCATGTATGTACTTGAGTCAGGACCTTAAAAAATGGATTTGAGATGAGATTGATAATTATCCTCAAATTAAATAAGTTTATCACTAATTTTTTTATCACTGCTTACAACTAGTTGACTCGATGTACATTGTACTTCTACATGCAGGGTTCTCAACAAGTTTGTGGTCAACAGACCCAAACTGCTTGGGGGGTCCAAGACCCTAGGCATTTTTTCAGCAATATTTTTAAAACTTTGAGAATTCTAACCGGCCCAAACTCGTTTCTAAGCCGTTGTTATTAAGAACCTTGTACATCAGTGGATTACGTTGACAATGGTCACCGTGGCCGTCCACCATAATTTAAGGTGACAGGTTAATCTGAGCGGGTTTTGAGTGACCGGTTTTGAATTGTCAAACCAGACTCATCGTCACCATCACGGGTGACAATTGGAAAACGCAGTTTTAATTCTATGCATTTGAATATCTCATGATGTATCTACTGACAAGCACCTATTTAGATACATGACTCATTCCATGTAGTTACAATAAAATGATTTGAAATTTACACATTTAGACCCGACACACTTAATAAGTTAATTGGAGAAAGATTCCAGGTACTTCTATATAATCACACCATTTAGTTGCGTACTATTTCCTTTATGCGGCATTCTTTTAACCAAGCTGTTATGGAGTCCAGCGACAAAATTTTGGTCACCGATTACAAAGGATTTGATTTAGATAAAAATCAAGTCCAATAAAAATAGCATTACTAGTACACAAACTTAACTATTTAACAAGGGAGGTAATCCATCAATTTTGATAAAATATCTTTTGTACATTGTTTCCACTTGTTAAGATTAACGAATGTAACCATTATGAACATTAAAAGAAAACTCTAATGTATACAATTAATCTTTCATTATTTAATCTCACTGTAACAGTATTCCAGACCAATTTTGAGGACCATGAGTATTTCACTCATTGAAATTGCGATGCATGAGTAAAATTTCAAAATCAAAACAATCAAATGTGTATTTTGCAATTAACAATACTTTTATTAGTTACTCAAGTACACATTAAAACAGATTTTTTGCAAGGATACAATTATAACAATAGGGCCAAGATTGAAGTTATTGTCCGATTTTGCCCATAATCGAACTTAGCCGAGACATTGTGGCCATATACATTGCGACGAAGGTTGATCGCGATTGGTTAAGAGCTGTTGATGCTAGAGTGTAAACAAACTAATTGTGGTCGATCGCCGGACATTCATCGATCCTAAAAGCCCACCTGATGAATCAGGCGAGTTAAAAACACTTAAGAAAAATCATAATTCATACACTTATATTATACTACTATATATGAACAATTATGAATTATAAGTATTAGTTTTCATGGAATCTAGAATTATCTTCCTACTTCCTTGTTTGTATAATTGATACAATTTGTCAAGTAAGTTAACACTGAAATCAGAAACAAGTACAGCTGAAAACTGTACATTTTTTACATAAATTAAAAATACAAAAAGGTATACTAATAATAAAATGATTACTATATCTAATCTAATTTGACATATTTTATTGACCATCTTTGTAATATTAGGAGGAAAAGAAAGGGCTCAATGCGGAGCTCAAGACCACCACTTCCTGCTTGTAAATCAGATTCTCAAACCAACTTTGCTAATTGGGCTGGTTGATATCACAGCCAGTTTTTTTACACAAATACTGTGTATACAATACAGCTGCACCTTCAAGAACCCAACAGAATTCTGCTTTGAAACAGAATGTAATGCAAAAGTGAAAGGGAATCTGTACCTCCTTTATAAATGACAATGAGCTTTTAAATCTCAAGCTATTTATATCATTAAGAAGTTAAAACATACAAAGGGACAGAACTTTGCTGAATGACTGGTCAGAACAAAAAATAAAAAGAAAGAACTGAAAAAAATCACAAGGTACTAACAAGTAAGTTACTAGTTAGTAACATGCATGCACATTAATAAAATACACTACACTTATCATATTTAGCTCATGACTAAAGCAACAAACAATTCAATAACTATCAGTCAACCCATTGAGTATGACATTTAGTAGCAAAACCCTATTACATTACAATGTGAATTATTTTCATACGAAAAACGTGAATCATAAGACACATTCTTGCTAAAATGCCAACTAAGCTTACAGTTAATGGAGTCATAATACTTATCCGCAAACAAAATACAGAGCATTAACATTTGAAATAATAACAAACTAAAACATAACCATAAAAAGAGTACAATAAAAGACAATTAGAACAATTTTTAAAAGACAAAGGCAAAAAAGTTACAAGTGACTCACAGTAAAACTTGAATTTAAATAGGGTGGTAGTCGGTTTGACGCACGAATTACTAGGAAATGCAAAAATATACCACATTGACACTTACGTAACAATCGGGATAAATAAACAATTTATCCAAAAATATCAACGGATCAATTACAGAACAAAGTTAAGTACTTCAAAATAACCAAAAATAATGAAATTACCGATATAAACGCCTCACTTCCGCATTTACTTTAAACCGGAAACAATCGTACCCAGAATGCAATTTGCGTCTCATGTAAAATCCGGTGTTATACCGTTCCGTATAAAAAACCCGGGATAATAGTGCGCTATCTATCTAGATGTACATCCTGACGCTCTTTTAAAAGTGCATTACACTGTCGAAGTGTTTACAATAGGCACATGTAATAAATGCCATTACGTTTAGAAGAGAATAATTAAACATAGAAAAAGATGGTAAAAAATCTTTAACGAAAAACTGTAATTTAGACAAGTATACCACATATGTCACAATGACTTTTAAGTACCTGTCAAGTAAATGTGGATAATCTCCATGCGCGTTGACACCGTATTGTATACAACGAAACCACTATTAATACTACCATAAAGCGAACCGGTAACATTCAGATTTTAGTCATAGTCTGACGTACACAGTCCCTGTAGAAAGACAAAATGTGGTCTTTATTGACAGGTGGCCTTTATTCGGAAGACCTTTTGATGGTTGTTTAAAGCGGCTCCAGAGCCTTAGCGAACCAACTGAATCCATATATTTACCCCGTACCCTGTACAAGAGGCTTTTTCTTGTCTGATAACCATAATATAACACAGCGTTCACTAGGAAAAAATACGTAGAGCCATATTCCAAAAGCGACCAGGTTACACCCGTATTTAGCCAGGACAGCATAATTATATTTATACATTTTATAATCATACACTTATGATAAGTGTTCCGAATTTGAGGTGGATGACCTTTTTAATTTTGTTTCAATAGGGTTTAAAGTCGCACGAAAGACTCGGGATCATTTTGGCGACCTTTCCAGCGTGCGCCTGGGTTGGACCACCGATCGATCTTCCGTGGGTTAGCTGCAATTATGTCTCGGCTGGGATTCGAACCCACAACGATGAGTGGCTATGATTATTAGTAATAGACCATACCCTCTCAAACATGGATATCTCTTGATAATAAAAAACATACATATTAGTTAATAAGACGTAAAATATGTTGCATTAAAATGCTAGTATATTATGAATATCCATTTTTTATTTTCTTGAATTACAATGTGAATTTTATTTAAAAGATGCGTGTCATTAACAGTTTCCAATTTGGCACACGCATTAAATAATCCTCTAAGAAGAGATCGTGCAATGAACCTCATACATTGTATTTCAAACGTCCACACGCCAAAGGTTTGAAGTTGACTACCTTATCAACTATAGTCATCATGATTTATACTACAATACACAATAGCGATAGTTGTACTTGTTAATCGAGCGAGGTAGACTTTTGTACAGAAATAATTCGATGCTAGAAGATTAAAATGATATTGATAAAAATATACAATATTTTTTTTTTATTAAACCTAATTGATAGAAATAAGATCTGTGTTAATATTTAAAACAAAGGTTGTGCCATACAAGGATATTACAGAAGGCCCGTCATGACGGTGGGGAACCGTAACATACTCGTACACTAGTATACCGATAATGTTAAGTTATTTTTAGTTCGTCCGTCTGTTCATTTGTATTAGATTTTAGGCAATCTAAACTTATTGATTAGGCGTAAAAAATATTGTTTCTAATAAACCGACCAATTCTATTTCCCACGCGACACTAAACGTTTTATTATACCCAAGGAACGATACACAAACAGTCTCAATATATTACCTTTCCGCAAGTTTTCAAGAATAATACAAAATGCCCTACCTACCTTGTCTACTTTTAATGAGCATGGCCAAAACCAGGAAACGCAATTATCAAGCCGTGTATCAATAATAGACGAATGATCGTTGGACTTACATGTGCTGTTGAATTCAGGGATGGTACTTACCCATTTCTCCGTATAAGTACAAGTATGTTTCCATGTTATACAGATTTAAAGCCACTGCGTCGATCAGAAACGAATGAACCGACTTGGTCTTCAATCAAGACACCCACTTCAACGGTCTTGCTCACAAACCATTTAATTGCCTGATGGAAAGTACGGTTATTTGAATACCTTGACCGAAACAAAATACTCACATAAGAACACTCTAAAGATTAAATTTATTCTAGGTTATATATAGAACGACTGATATAATTGTAATGTACTCGTATGCTTTACTAGTACATGTACTATAAAACACAGTTATCGTGAACTCAGATATAGTGCCGCGTCGATGAATACAGTCAAGCCTGTGAACAAAGGTCATACTTAGGACAAACAAAATTTGACCTTTATTGACAGGTATTCGGAGAACATTTTGTTTTAAATAATCAAAGACGGTTTTTAAAACCATGGCATTTCTTCACAAGGTTGCCATTTTCGGAGGTGGCCTCTTACACAAGGATTGAATGTATACAGTGTGCATGTATAGTAAAATTACCATTATACCCTGACCTAGCCGTTTTCATCTGAATGCGCTGTCTACTAGTAAAGCTAAATTTGGATAAAGTTAGGTAAATATTCGGGTCTCCGGGAATTTACGTCTACACTGTTCCATTGTAATCAACACGTTTTGGGCCTGTCTGTTATATGTGGGCCTCGCATTTGATTCAACGTATGGATAGTATCAACCGACTAAGTCGGACATCTGACATACTAACACTATACAACATTGTGTTTCACATGAATGGGGGTTTAAATCGATTTAAAGATTCCTAACAAGGACAGACGACATTTTAAAATTATAAAATCATTATTTACATTCATTGCATAGGATTTTAATTAAATGTTTATTCAAGACGAAAATATGCAACATACGATGACGTGTGTGTATAAATGTACATAACCGACAGAAACAATCTCTATGTAGTGTCACTGTGGATAGTTAGTAAGTTTTCTTAATGACAATTTAGACATTACAAAGAACTGCGATAAGGGAGTCATGATCACGCAGAAGACACATTAAATGAAAAGTTCAGAAGCGTGAATAAACAGATAAGAAATGGAATATCCAGTCACGTCAATGAACTGGACGACAGTGTAGAAGCGCAAGTTGCAACTTTGTTAGACGCAGCACAGACTGAGCAAGTAAGACACATTAATCGAACAGATCAGAAGCGTGAATAAACAGAGAAGTAAATGAATAACCAGCCACGTCAATGAATTGGAGGACAGTGTAGAAGCGTGAGTTGAAACTGTATTAGATGAAGCAAGTATTTTAGCAGAAACCGTTAGTGTGCTATGTGAGAGCGTAAGACTTGTTTGATTGACCTTGTTAAAATAAAGTTCAGACAGATGAACAGACAGGAGAAATTTCCATGTTTGCTGAGGATTAAGACAAATGAAAAACAGTTTATTTAATCGACAGATAACAATTATCTAAATCGAACCCAGAAGAATGTTAACAGACAAGCGTAAGACACTTTGCTCTGTAAAAATGTAGACCAATCATGTTTTAATGATTATAATCAAGTATGCAAGCAATAAACAAGCCAATGTGATTGAGTTTATCACATCCTCGTCCCGATGTCATAGTAAACCTCAACGTTATCTCACTCGAAAAAAGATAGCATTTATTGAATTGCATTTAGGTTGATATTGGGCAAATAGTATCGACCGATAGACATTGTTTTACTAATGCTGTTATTTTATCTAACCTGAGTAAGAAAATTGAACTCGGGATTGATATCAACTTCAGTGTGGAATAAGTCTTCAGTGCAGTGTATTTTGATCATTCAGTGGAATAAATTCAGTTGGTAAAAAGCAAGATGCACAGGAGACAATTACCCGCCTCTCCAAATAAACCTCCGCCGAGGCCGGCGAAAATAGTTCCGAAGGGACAACCGGTGCCTGTGAACATTAACTTACTTGTTCAGGGGAACAATGTTGGATCTAAGCCACAAAGAATTCAAAGTGCACATCATGATGTGGAGAGACGATCTCGTGGTGCTGGAGTTGTAGCGGGAAGTATCCGCCCACATTCCGCGCATGTAGACAAACACGTTTTAAAATCTTTGCAAATACCTCAAAGTGTAGACCATTCATTCTATGACAGATTCGAGCGACTAGACAGAGACACTGTCGTAGGTGATATGGCAATTAAAGAGAAAGGTTCAACAACAACACGGGCAAGAAGTGCAGGGAGACAAAGAACACAGCCGAATAGAGTTCCTTCCGCTAAAACGAAGAAACGTTCCCAGAGTGCAACGTGTACATCGCGAAAACCAATGAAAAATGAGGAAATAAGCGTGAATCGGAGTCCATCCGATAGCTTTTTTAATTTGGCAATGTCTTTTGATGACGAGACCACCCAAAACACATTGTCGAATGCTAAGAGACAAATAAGTCCTCGAACCCTTGGTATCGAAACAAAAACAAATGAAAATGTAAGCAGACGACGTCCGAGATCGGCAAAGAAATCACGTGAAAGAAGTTCGTCGAGTAAAAGAAGAGAAACAAGTGATACCCGATCTGTTGGCAGCGCAGGCTCGCGTAGTAATAAAAGTATCAAAAAAGAAAAAGTCGACAAACCTGAAGTGAAAACAAGGCATCGTAAAAGCAGAAGTAGGACGCGGCGGATATTACCGAAGTGTCCCGAAGAGAAAAATTCGTCAAAGAAAAGTAGTTCGGATGTTAAGCCAAGGTCGGGAAGATCTGTAACCAGGTCCGGCAGACGAAGTAGTTCTACTAGTGATATTGTAAGCAGTCTTTCAATTAATCATATTGACACATTGTCTACGAGACCTTTCTCAGCAAAACAAGATCAGGGAGGAGCTTACGCGTATGAATACTTGAAAGTAGGTCGTAATGCGAATTTGGAGAAAAGAACTAGTTCTGCTAAAAGCAATGGCACGAAAATATCCGCCATTGACGCTGTCAAGAAAGCGAATGAAGTTAAAGACTCATTACATCAAATGAAAGAAATAGATAGACTTATGTTTACAGAAGAACCACGACACATGCATGTATCCTCAAAATTACCTAAACTTAAAATGATTGTCGCACCAACCGCCATGCCTTTGGCTTCATACATACGAAACACTGGTGCTAAAATGCTCATGTCAAATGTGTTTGAATCAAACCGGAAACCGGTAAATGTTTGAACAATCTTTTTAACGCCAGTAAATCGATGTTTTTTTTAAAGTTCAAGTACTTACTAGTACATTTTTCAATACACGTACAATAATGATTTAACAGCTTTTGAGTTCATACTTTATTTGCAGACACACAGTTAGAATCAATCTTTGGTAAATGTGTGTATACAGTCAATCATGTGTACAAAGGCCAGCCTTGGAGAAGACAAAACGTGGCCTTTATTGACACGTGACCTTTTGGAAGTCATTTTGATATAAATTACCAATGACGGTTTTTCAAAGAATGGCCTTTATTCCCAGGGTTGCCTTTATTTGGAGGTGATGGCAAACACAGGATTGACTCTATATCTATATTTAATCCTAGATATTGAATCAAATCTACATCAAAGACATGCAATGTACTCGTATATGAATTATATGTACTTGCATATGTCAGGCGGTGTGTGAGTATTTCTGAAATAGGGCCTATTGTGTTTGTAAATCTTTAAACATACATGTATTTTTATTTCATCATTTTTATAATTATTATATATTGATAGAAAATCTGATTAAATGATTCATAATATGTGTCTTCTTGTACAGTTTATCAGATATAGGGTATTATAGACATATTATCGCACGCGGTCCTACACTACATTGTTGTATAGATATACTGGGTAATCTGAAGTTATCTAATACTAATGTTCGATATTTTAAATCTAATAGATTACTTATCTCCATAGATACAGTCACTATATTAGTCTCTAATAAAACGCATGAATCCATAAACGGTTTCCTGGATTTCCACGCGTTAAATGGTGTCTTAACGTTTGTGTTGTGGTTTAGTGTACAGGTAGAATGGTGTCATTATGTGTGATGTACATGTAGAATGGTGTCATTATGTGTGATGTACATGTAGAATGGTGTCATTATGTGTGATGTACAGGTAGAATTGTGTCATTATGTGTGATGTACAGGTAGAATGGTGTCATTATGTGTGATGTACATGTAGAATGGTGTCATTATGTGTGATGTACAGGTAGAATTGTGTCATTATGTGTGATGTACATGTAGAATGGTGTCATTATGTGTGATGTACAGGTAGAATGGTGTCATTATGTGTGATGTATAGGTAGAATTGTGTCATTATGTGTGATGTACAGGTAAAATGGTGTCATTATGTGTGATGTACATGTAGAATGGTGTCATTATGTGTGGTGTATAGGTAGAAAGGTGTCATTATGTGTGATGGTTTAATGTACAGGTAGAATGGTGTCATTATGTGTGATGAACAGGTAGAATGGTGTCATTATGTGTGATGTACGGGTAGAATGGTGTCATTATGTGTGATGGTTTAGTGTACACGTAGAATGGTGTCATTATGTGTGATGTATAGGTAGAATGGTGTCATTATGTGTGATGTACAGGTAGAATGGTGTCATTATGTGTGATGGTTCAGTGTACAGGTAGAATGGTGTCATTATGTGTGATGTACAGGTAGAATGGTGTCATTATGTGTGATGGTTTAGTGTACATGTATAATGGTGTCATTACGTGTGATGGTTTAGTGTACAGGTAGAATGGTGTCATTATGTGTGATGTACATGTAGAATGGTGTCATTATGTGTGATGTACAGGTAGAATTGTGTCATTATGTGTGATGTACAGGTAGAATGGTGTCATTATGTGTGATGTACATGTAGAATGGTGTCATTATGTGTGATGTACAGGTAGAATTGTGTCATTATGTGTGATGTACATGTAGAATGGTGTCATTATGTGTGATGTACAGGTAGAATGGTGTCATTATGTGTGATGTATAGGTAGAATTGTGTCATTATGTGTGATGTACAGGTAAAATGGTGTCATTATGTGTGATGTACATGTAGAATGGTGTCATTATGTGTGGTGTATAGGTAGAAAGGTGTCATTATGTGTGATGGTTTAATGTACAGGTAGAATGGTGTCATTATGTGTGATGTACAGGTAGAATGGTGTCATTATGTGTGATGTACGGGTAGAATGGTGTCATTATGTGTGATGGTTTAGTGTACACGTAGAATGGTGTCATTATGTGTGATGTATAGGTAGAATGGTGTCATTATGTGTGATGTACAGGTAGAATGGTGTCATTATGTGTGATGGTTCAGTGTACAGGTAGAATGGTGTGATTATGTGTGATGTACAGGTAGAATGGTGTCATTATGTGTGATGGTTTAGTGTACATGTAGAATGGTGTCATTATGTGTGATTGTTTAGTGTTCATGTAGAATGGTGTCATTATGTGTGATAGTTTAGTGTACATGTATAATGGTGTCATTACGTGTGATGGTTTAGTGTACAGGTAGAATGGTGTCATTATGTGTGATGTATAGGTAGAATGGTGTCATTATGTGTGATGGTTTAGTGTTCATGTAGAATGGTGTCATTATGTGTGATGGTTTAGTGTATATGTAGAATGGTGTCATTATGTGTGATGTATAGGTAGAATGGTATCATTATGTGTGATGTATAGGTAGAATGGTGACATTATGTGTGATGGTTTAATGTACAGGTAGAATGGTGTCATTATGTGTAATGTACAGGTAGAATTGTGTCATTATGTGTGATGGTTTAATGTACAGGTAGAATGGTGTCATTATGTGTGATGGTTTAGTGTACAGATAGAATGGTGTCATTATGTGTGATGGTTTAATGTACATGTAGAATGGTGTCATTATGTGTGATGTACATGTAGAATGGTGTCATTATGTGTGATGGTTTAGTGTACAGGTAAAATGGTGTCATTATGTGTGATGGTTTAGTTCACAGGTAGAATGGTGTCATTATGTGTGAGGGTTTAGTGTTCACGTAGAATGGTGTCATTATATGTGATGGTTTAGTGTACACGTAGAATGGTGTCATTATATGTGATGGTTTAGTGTACACGTAGAATGGTGTCATTATATGTGATGGTTTAGTGTACACGTAGAATGGTGTCATTATATGTGATGGTTTAGTGTACACGTAGAATGGTGTCATTATATGTGGTGGTTTAGTGTACACGTAGAATGGTGTCATCATGTGTTGTTGAATTTGTAAATCATAATGTTGATACGATATGTCAGGTAATATCTCGATTTGTGTTTACTCTTATAATGTTTTTTTTATTAACAGATGTTCAATCAGCTGTTATTTTGTCGAACTATTGTGTTCTGTATAAAAACTAGTTCAAGTTTTTCTTCATTCAGTCTAAAAATAAAAACAATCTCAAGACAACTGAGTATGTTCAGGTTACCAAAACATTACACTAAACAAAAGAAATAAAAAAACACTAAAATTGTTATACACAAACTGTCATTACATTTGTTTTGAAATTAGCATGCTCTTGTTCGGCGCAAGTACAATGTATGTATATCTGTTATTGCTGTTCAACTACTAGTACTCGACGTTTGTCTAAAGAAAATTGCCTCGGACATAGACTAATGAACAGGCCGCCATATTGTTGTTGTTATTTTTCACGGACTACTTTCCATTATGACTGACTCCACAACGACAGAAACAACCTGTTTCTCTTTCAATGGGAATTTGATGCACATTTTATCAATCGGGAACGATAAAAACGTTTGAAAGTCCGTGATTCTGGGAATGATTCTTGAAAACGAGTACCTGTTGTTAAAAAAGTAGTGACCTGAAACCGTATAACCTAAATTTGTAACCCTACGAGGTTGTACGAGTTACTGAAATGCCCGAGTATATTTACGATTGACATCCAGTAGTGTCATTGTTTTAATTTCTACAGAAAATTCATCTATGCTTATTTGTATAGACGGATATCTGTGAAACCGGAAGTTTAGAATGAAGTTGCACTGGTTGTAGTTCAGACATAATTTTATTGTACATTCAGTAAGGACCGCGGTCCAGTGGTTAGTGCGCTGAATGTGTCACCCGGCGGTCCAAGTTCGAATGTTGGTCGCACCAGGACAATTTGACAAAAATTATCGATTTTCCAGACGAATTATACTTACGAGTATTTGTTTATTATAGCTGTTTGCGAGTACTTACTGTAGCGTCTATTACTAGTTTGGCTAATCCTGGCCATTTGATTGGCTAATGGCGATTTCGGTCATTTTTGGAATTTGATAATTCCTTTGCTATCATCGACTTACAAAAATTCCGTGAGCTCCATAACTGCCATGGTTCCCGTTCCCACTCTCACTCTATTGTGTGCGGTAAGATAGGGTTAGGAAATTAACTAGTTTAGCAAAAAATAGTTCTACTTTCGGCTTTCGTTCAGTAGGTCAGTAATTTCTCTGCAGAAGTATGCATGTAATTACATTAATCTACTATTGATGTATGTCTTATATGTGGCTTTTTGACATGATATGTAAATCAGTGTTAAGGTTTATATCCACAACGCGTATCGATCGATACTATCGGCTAGAGCTATATATAGTTGGATAAATTCTAAAAATAGAATGTGGGGTTTTCCCGTCGAAGTGCAGAGAACAGAACGACAGTACACATACATTTGCGAAGAAATAACAGTTATTGTGAAGTTCGCAATTATTATGTTGGTTCACAGTGTGTGAAGGGTATTTTGATGTTAAGACAGAAGGATCGTAATGGAACTGATGAAATCGTGTGATGTCGGTATATTCCGTAGTGAGATCGGCAAATGTCCCCGTATAACGGCTCGTTTCCGAATAGCTATAGTTTTTTACAATAAACTTTTACTTTCACTTCAAAACCTGTCATATAGTCCAACATCATGATATCAAGTTTGAATATAATTCCCATACCAATAACATATTTTTTCTGAAAAAAAATCTTAAACTACGATTAATCAATCGATAGTGGTTTATGTCAGTTTTGTTCCGAGTTAGGAACTAAAACATGGAAAGTCGAAAAATTCTTCAAAACCAAATTATCACTGAAAGAATTATATAGGTCGATTTTAATTAGTTTCTAACACTGTAGTGTGCATTTAAAGTGATATGTGATCATAATCAAGATATATTATTAAAATGGAGCGTTTTGAAGAGCTTTTCGGTATGTATTAAATCAGTAAATACGACAGCAACAATGCTTATTTTGGTACCGATGGATTCGGAAAAAATATAGGCTGGATAATGGGCTACATAATAAACTTGAAACATCTGATTACTTAGATAACCATCATGTTAGGTTGATGGAATTTAGCACATGAATATCAGAATATGTACATAAATAGATGGCAATATTGAGATGGTGTATGTTAATTCCTAAGCATGAATATCCATGAACTGAACCTTCTCCTAACTGTCATTGTTGTGTTGTCAGCAACACCATGGCAGTGACTTGTCTCATATGAAAAAATCAAATTCCGACAGTACTTTCAGTACTTTGATTTGATTAGTCAATCATTGGACTGGCTATTCGTCGCGTTACCTGTTATGTTTGACTGAATCTGTTCGTCAGCTCTGTTGTTGAAACGTAAGTAAGTAATGTATAGGCATCGTTCTATGATGTTAACGTGGCATAATATTGGGAACATCATTACATGTAAGTTTAATGTGGTTATATCATATCAGACTATGATGGATTTGGTAGTATTTAGGGTGTACTTTATTCCATTGATGTATGGTATGGTACGTAATACCATGTACATGTGAACTATATACATGGATGTATTCATTTGTCAAATACTCATGATTGTCAAAATATGTGTATTATCTATGACTTGTAAATATGTTATACTCTCCATAATGGAGGAATGAATAAAGTAGACGGTCAATATCCTTTATGAAAAAAGCAACTTCATACAAAAAACTTAAACCAATGCTTCTAGTAATTCGTCTAACTATAACGTTTCGTTATAGCTTTTCTTGTTCTCCATATGTGGAGAAACTGTTGGCTCTTTGTGGAAGGTTAGTATATAGTCAACGTAGACTGGTATAGTAGGCGTCCTCAGTCTCGGAAGACTATGGATTTGCACTCTGGATGTTCGTTCTGTAAAGCGTCGGGTGTGGCTGGCCAGCTCAATGCGGCAGTGACAGTCCCTTGGCATAGGGCGCAGACGAAACATGAGGCGGATCTGTCCGCCTTGGCTGCAGCATTTCTTCTCGCTTTCATTGCGTTGTGTTGTTGAGCAGATGTTTCTTCAAAGTTAGTGAGACCTTTCTGCATGGTTTGTCTCAAAGCTGACCGTTTGATGGCTATTAGTTCCCAGTTGTTCGGGTCGATGTTCAAGGTTTTTAGGTCCCTCTTGCACACGTCCTTGAAACGGAGCTGTGGCCTTCCTATAGGTCGTTTTCCTAGCACAAGTTCTCGGTAAATGAGGTCTTTGGGGATCCTCCCGACGTCTATATGCGCACAACATGACCGAGCCAGCGCGTACGTCTCAGTTTCAACAGTGTGTACATGCTTGTGCACACCCAGCTCTTTTCAGGACAGTGCTGTTTTGCACTTTGTCCTGCCAAGTTAAGTTAAAGATGCGTTGTAGGCAGCGCATGTGAAAAACATTGAGTTTTCGCTCTTGCCAGGTGCGCAAAGTCCAGGACTCGCTGCAGTATAAAAGGGCACTCACAACACATGCTTTGTAGATCTGTTTTTTTGTGTGTTCGGTCAGCTTCCTATTGTTCATTGCTTTCAATGTTAGTCTTTCCATGTGGTAGCTGCCTTGCCGAGGCGCTTGTGGACTACTGCGTCGAGTAAGAGAATGTCTGAGATCGTTGAGCCCAGGTACATGAAGTCATACACGACATCCAGTTCATAGTCATTGATTACGATGGCTGGATGAGAGTCAACATCCTGCCCTATGACGTGTGTTTTCTTCAAGCTGATAGTAAGCCCGAAGTATTGACATGCATTGCTGAAGCAGATCATGGATTGCTGTAGGCCCTCAGCTGAGTGGGCGGTTACTACTGCGTCGTCTGCAAAGACTGGTATAAATGGGGATAAAAACTATACTTCATCATAAAGCAGACTTCTAAGGGAGGTAATAAAAATACTTGAATAAACGTCGAGAGTTTGACTTATGACTGTGGCAGTTACTTCCCTTGCTTTCTAACAGGCAATGTATAAAACATGCGATTATTTCTATTACTTACAACAGAAACACTTATTTTAGTTTACAGGTAGAATGATATTATTATGTGTGATAGATTGGTGTACAATTTAAATGGTGAAATGAATATAAAACCAGTTGTATCCTCTATGTCATAAGTATTAAAGAATCTACAGAAAATCTAGATCTACATTTATTTCTATTTTGTGTAACATCTGCCTGACAATAGATCAGGGCCCGTATTCAATATACATCTTAAGATTTTTTTTAACTTAAGTCGAAATTTTTACTTAAGTGTAAATTTTTTTTGATGGTAAAAGTTTGTAAACCAGTCAGCAAAAGTGTGAAACTGAATTATCATGTTCATAATTGGCATCTTTAGAACAAAGATAAAATTATATTATTGTGATAACCTCCTTTATATTACTACAAAAGAGTTAAGGAAAAAGTCGAATTTAAGGAAAAATATAACTTAAGTTAAAAAATTACTTAAGATGCTTGTGAATACGGACCCTGGTGTATACATACACTAATATCACAAAACATTAATATTAATGCAGTACGAATGTAAATGATATAATTCACCAAACAACCTGAGATGAGGGATAAAGTTCTTGTCCAAATTTATAGCTTTAACCAATTTCACTAGAGCTAACATCTTCCCTTTAACTTCAGTTGAGAGTTCGCATGTACCGACGACTGTTGCAGATGAAAAAAAAATAGTAACGATTTAAAAACCTCTCAACAGCAATACAACTTTTGCTACTCCGAAAGGGTGTTGCTTTGGAAAGGTTGCACTATCTATATTTTTTTCATTTCAGATGGTTTAAAGATATTTCTGTTATCTACATCGGCCGGTTCACCAGGCCGGTTTTCCTGGACTGTATTCTAACCAGTACTAACCTACAGGGCTTTTACAACGAGACGACAACTTCACCGAAGTCTCATACATTTTGTGCACACACTTGAAGATGTAAAAGTCGATGTTCATATACTATTTTGTAATTTACTTGTTTACTGTTAAAACAACAACAGCACGTGTTAAAATTACTTTATGTTTCTTTACGTATCGGCATTGCGCCTTCGTCAGAATAATACATATAATAAACAACGGACGTGACGTCATTTTTTATGTAATTTACTTGTACATTACGTCTTTTTAATGACAAATAATACCGACTTAATGTACATAATGTATAAATGTGTTGCTCTTAGATCAAGGTCGTTAATATGCTTCAAAAACTTTGAACGGTTCTATACACACTAAGGGAGTAAGAGTTGTTCCCCTTTATATATATAATGTAATTACAAAATGTAATTTGTCTTACCTTAGCCTACGAGTTTACCGCGCTATACACCAATTTGTCTGCTATTATGAAAATGATTTTCGTAACATAATGACGGGTACTTTGGCTATTAACCATTATATAAATCATGCGTCAGTGAAGTTGCCAACAGTAACGAAATGAAGAAATAGTAGGCCTACTTACATTCAGTTGTCTTATATTATGTTACTTGGATGTAGTAGTAACTGAATTATATCATAAATCTAGACACTAGTCAATTTAACTCTAACGTATGCTCATTACAATTACATTTGTGTTTTTAGAAACTGAACGATAGTTACGCTTTTCATAGACGTCAATCGCTCGGCGCGCGTGCTATTTTATGCGGGCCTAAGTACTACATTTTTGTATGTTTTTCGACATCCGTCATGCAGTTGTAAAACTAGTTCCAGTTTCATTCTATGTAAGTTCAGTTTCCATGAGTACTTTCTGTACTTTGGTTACGACTTGGCAGCCAAGAGCATGCCGATCAACAAGCAAGAGCTAAGTAGGCGATATAGCTCCCGGAAATGTCACGTGACACACACATCTATGGTCACATGATTCAAACCGCCAACGCCACAAGCGATTTCACTTTAAAGTTTAGTCTACTGAGAATTGATTACGCATTTTTGATCACCTACGCATTTTTTTCGATGTACGTCATTTACCACGTAGAACGTTCAAATACACGTGTCCCTTGCACTTAATAACAGAATTACAAAAAAGGTTTAAAATATTAGTACCCAGTCATCAGATGGCTATGCACAATACTTGGTGGTTTCCATGATTATAACAAGTCATAACATTATCAACTTTACTCGCTATATGACTCATCCAACAATACAGGAATGTCTTCAACATAATGCATGTATTAATGTATTACCAAGAAATGATTTCATCAAAAGCAATTAGCATTCTTCCGAGGCGTCATTGGAGAAGAAAGCTAAACATATGGTGAACATTGATATACGAACTAGAGGAAGAATGTACTGATTCTTCAAAAGGAAGAAAAGCATTTAGGTTTTATGCTTGTATGATTTATAATTGCCTGAAGTAAGGTAGATCCTGTGTGAAAGTAATTTACATTGTGTTGATAGACACATGCAATTTGTTTCTGATGAAACATGTATCTATCTGTCATACCTCTAATTGTTCTATCATCTTATTCTATTCTATTCCATTCTGTTCAACTCTGTTCTATTTTGTTCTATTCTGTTCTGTACTATTCTGTTTTATCATGTTCTATTCTGTTATATTCTGTTCTTTTGTTATTTTGTTCTATCTACCATTTAACTCTAAGAACCCCCTCATAACTGTCCTATAATCTAATTCTATTCTGTTCTGTACCATTTTGTTATGTTCTATTCTGTTCTATCCAGTATTGTTCTGTTCTTTAATGTCCTAATATATTATGTTCTATTCTGTTCAAGTGTTCTTTGTTCTATCTACCATTTAACTCGATCTAAGAACCACCCTCATAACTATTCTATAATCTTATTCTATTATGTTATATTCCAGTTTGTTATGTTCTATTCTGTTCTATTCCATTTAGTTCTGTTCTGTTCTATTCCATTTAGTTATGTTCTATTCTGTTCTATCCAGTATTGTTCTGTTCTTTAATGTCCTAATATATTATGTTCTATTCTGTTCAAGTGTTCTTTGTTCTATCTACCATTTAACTCGATATAAGAACCACTCTCATAACTATTATATAATCTAATTATATCATGTTCTATTCCAGTTTGTTATGTTCTATTCTGTTCTATTCTATTTAGCTATGTTCTATCCAGTATTGTTCTGTTCTTTAATGTCCTAATATAATATGTTCTATTCTGTTCAAGTGTTCTTTGTTCTATCTACCATTTAACTAGATCTGAGAACCCCTTATATTATTTTTCTTTGAACGAATTTCAGCGTTGAGGCACTTTTAAAAACATTCATTGACATTACTCCATATTTAAATAATTGACTTGAACAACGAAATCACGAACTTCGAAAGTCATGAGTTGTCGAACCTTGAAACCATAAAACTTGCGTGCTTGTAAGTATTCGCAAATTACACTCCTTCCCGACTTATGCACAATAAAACATCAAGTTTTAATCATAAACTAATGCACAAGTTCATGAAAATGTAACATGGAATTTATGAAAATACTACGGTGTTCCATTTAGGCCATAGTACCATCAACCTTAAACCCGACGAGAATGTATCAGTGATATAGCGGCAACGTACTGAACTACTGGTCGATAGATCGTGGGTTTGAGTCTTAGCTATTTCAGGGAAGTCCCCATCCACTGAACTACCGAGTCAAGTACAGTAAACGAAGCGTGTTTCGGTACTTTACGCCGGGTACGATAGAAACAACAGGTACGAAAGCCTTCCGAAATAATAGTAAGGATACATGCCCAGTTCTTCTGTATCTTCTATCACTTCGCTATTGGGCGGCTCTGAAATAACCAATACTGTCGAATTGATCGTTAAGAATAGATAAATAATAAGATCGATTGGATGGTGGCCTGAACAGAGCACCGTAGAATACCACTATTATGTTATATCTCTTACACAATACAGCTTAATAAAATTATCTCCCATTTAATACATGTCTGGTCCCAACCCAGTCTAAACTAGTTCCCGTTGACAGTCTGTACAAAGACTATGGTGCACTGTAACATGGAACGGGAGCCAGTTTAGTCCCAATCATTTCAACCAAAAATATAGCGAAGATAGAGTAATAATGTACTCACCTTAACACGGTTAAAGCTTCAATCGCGTGCGGTCTGTTTTCTATTACAAACAAATATTTCTCTCAATTTGCTCAAAATTAATTTCCCTTCGTCTGGTTAAATGAACTTTATCATTATTGGACACGGCCACGCACATACACTGGCAATAAACTGGTCATAGGGCTTCTCTCAGGCAATTCGGAGATATCAGAATTCTGTGGACGATATTTCATGTCAATGTTTGGCTAAAACATCCCTATATCACCACAAAATGTCCTTCATTTTGGAAATACGTTAGGCATTTACAAGTTCTTGGTATCCCGGGCCAACCCGACCGAATCTATTTTCTTCTACCGACTGTTGATGTGTGTTTTTGTGTTTTCTTTTTACGCCTTGGTCCATTTCTGTTAAAGCAATGCCATACGAATGCTTTTTGTTGACGTATACTAGTATTAGCTAACAGAGCACATGTTTAACCTTTAAATCAGATTACTTATTGTAGAATGATAAATTATTATCTTCTATTCTTCCTCTGTAGCCAACTTGCAAGCTGTTAAAAGGTATACCAGAGTTACACATCAATGTCATACCAGTTTGATATTTGGAAAATGAACGATAAGTCAGCTTTCCGAAGCCTTCACTCGCTCGGAACGGATGGGTTTTACTACTTTTTTTAAGTAGTTCAAATGTTGAATTTATAATTTCTTGGCAACAACTTGCAATGTGTACACTACGGTAGCGCTATGCACTGACCTGTGTTATTCTGCTCGGGGCATTATGGGTATTTGCAGGAACTACTTACAAAATGGAAATTATAAACAATAACATAGCGTGACGTCACCGTATGGTACACATTGGAGCCAAGCGTACTTCAATATTGCGTTTCATTGAATAATGAGTGTTATTGACGAAAGCACAAGCATAGAAATGGTATAACGTATTCAACACATTTTGTTAATAACATACAACCGATACGGTTGTTTTGACATTTTTTATCCTTTCGCGGAACTATACTTTTAGCGTATGTATAACTATCTAAATGTGGATAGTAATCAGTTTTATGTATAGAGGTTAGACAAACGTAGTGACGTCACGCTATGTATAGAACGAACAACTTGGCTTTAACAAAAGGCATATCCCTGTTATAATCCGGGTCATACGTCTGATAGTCTTTTGGAAGCAATTTCAAACTGTTTGGAATTCTGTCCAAGATCTTGCGATTGATAGTAAATCGGAATATCTCGGCCAGTATTTCATAAATATTATTATATTTCACGGTTATGAAAAAGGTATGCCGAATGCATTCCAAAAGACTTTGTTTGGTACTTCTCGGCCATTATCGTCCGAAAAACACGAATTACAAGCCAAGGATCTCCGAATAAATGTTCTATAATACAACTATGTTTACGTTGTCTATAAGAGTTGATACCAAGTTGATCCGATTCCAACTAGTTGTCTCATAATTTTCTGACACATTCTATAGCACGAGGAATTGATGGAGGCTTGTAAAACCTTGAGTGATAGTAAATACACAGACGTGGATTAAATTATTCTGGTGTTCTCCCAAGTCTTTGAGATTAAAGATATGATTAATTCGCATGTTTCGAGAATACAGCATTTAATTAGGGGGATTATGTCACTACTTCCGGATGAAGATACGTAAGCACGTGACGAGTGTCACGTGACATTATGGATCTTGCTATCTCATATGATCAAAACTCATTTCTACGATTAATCATAGGATGTCTTTGTTCGGAGGTGGCCGCTAACACAGGTTTTACTGTACATGTGTGGTGTTTCACACGCACCTAAGTATCAATAAGGGACAATTTTCTTAGAATATATAATACAAAAGTGTTCGTGTGTATGTCTGTGCGCACATAATGACACGGGCACATTTATGAGTCACGGTATGGCGACACAAGATTTATGAAGATCTTTTGCCCATATATCAAGTTAATTCTGGCTAATATTTAGACGAGCGTGTCATATAATTAATCTCTACTGTCACGGGCGGTGTGTGGGTTCATACCTTCCCCTCGATTTTATCCTACGCCGGTTATAAATTTAGCCATGGTAATGATAATATATCGTCCTAAATTCATACTCAGCGTCAGTAGCGCTGTCGTCAATAGTCAATCGTTCGCGTGGTTAGCAGTAGCTTCGATATTTGTCTAGAAAAGTTTTATTACGACGCAGACAAGAACAATATTCACAGAAATTGGCTCCAATACTTTAGTGAAAATAATTGTTTTCTGTGAACTGCTATGCACCTCCGTGAAGAATATGACAACACAATTCATAATTCCATTTCGTCGTCCCAGGGATGATGATAAAACACGGAGATGCCGTCAAGATACCTGATCACGTGTAGAGTCGGCTTACGACAGTACTGTCTTATTTTTACAACCAATTCTGATGAACATTCGTATTACCCACGGCGACGATATTAGTGTCGTCACTTCCTGTCATAAATGATATCCGTCATAATCATGTGATCAATTTGTTCGGTAAAAGAATTATGTATAAAGTCGTTTTAATAATAAGATTGTTTGTTTCAATTGTTTTTCTGACAAACAACATAACAACAATAAAAGTATTGCGGTGAAATTCGTAGTATTGTAATAATTTGTACGCCATATAAACTGGTTTCCGTTCCATGTTGCAATGCACCAAAAACTTTGTAAAGCACGTCAACAGGAAACCAGTTTATATGTCATAATACCAAGAAAAAGTCATGGCTAAATTCCCGACAGTTTCATACCGTCCCAACTTTTACGGAATGTAAGTCATCAATCTCCCGGAATACGTATGAACGGCACGTGGTAATAACTACGCGTTTTTAAAGCGATGGTCCAATTCTAAGAAAACAACGCTGGATTTACCATCATGAGTGAATTTGCCAAATAATCGCGAAACTAATAGAATCTGCGTAGGTGTATTGATACGTGCCAAAAAATGTACCTGATGTAAACTATAATGTCAGCGTGCACACAAAAAAGACGCGATGTATTTGTTATATCGGTGATTTCAATAGAAATAATTCTACACTACCACGAAAAAGGATGTGCGTACTTTTAACTTGAGCATAATAAAAAAGGACGAATAATTATTCACACGGAAAACAATGCTCTATAAATATCAAAAGTTCGATTTTAATTGTGTAACCAATACAGCTTTGTATATGTTGATACCAAATATGCCTATTGTTATAATATTTCTTTATAGATATAAGAAAATTTCCTTAACCAAATGCACGCTTTCTTTTTCCTGTGAGTATAGATGCGGGTGATCTTTTGATGTTGTAACTTAGAATGTTCATGGTTACAAGGTATACAAATCTGTAACTTTCATTATGGGTTTATCTCAAACATTTTATAGAAGCCTCGGTCGTTCAAGTTTTCACCAATACATTGTATGTATGTTTATGTCAATATTCGTGGTGCGACTGAGCGAACGAAAAACTGAAGCGCATCTTCAAACTACAAACTGCTGCAAACGATGTACCAATCGTCACTACTCGGGTATTTCCGTAACCGAGACATACGCACTTTTATATAGACAAACGCCGAGCAGTTCCGATTGACGTTGTATCAATAAAAATTACTCGGGCATTTCCGTAACTGATACATATGGCTACTAGTTCATCGCGGGAAGCATTTCGTGGATTATCGGTAGGTTACAATCGCTAGCAAAGTTTGGTGTCCCACACTCCGTAGTTAGTGCATTCAACTCGGTACACTCGTCAAATTCATGCCTTTCTTAACGTATTGTCCAAACCATGAGACACTGATGGATGATAAAACTTTAACAAAACTGATGCGTTATAAGAGATCTGATATTTGAGTATATAAACATATTCAAAGTTTATCTTCTCACCAGCAAATCTTTAAAATCATGCATTAGTCTGCAAGAAATTCGATACCCGTTCGGTTGTTTAACGGTGTCGTGACGGGTTTTATACACTCACACGAACAGATAGCGGGTTTTATCCTATTCGGATGGTATAACAGCCGTTCTTCCAGATTAAAATCTTAAATGGAGTAAATTTTAAAAATTCATGGCTTGAATTACGCGAAACGCATTCATGTATAAATATAATTTGTTAATTCCAACGCTTATCTCAGATCAAAATGTGACAAAATCAGACCATTTAGAGCTTCAATAACAAATATTGAATTGGATTCGAACTTGCGATAACACCTATAACGTAGATGTTATATAGTAACGGGACGACTGATAATCACGCGAAATATTCTATGAAAATATTATATCTGTGATCAATTAAATGAACCGATTAGAGGTGTCTTTGAGGGGCCACCTAGGATCTGTGTGAATTTAGATGTTTTAGAAATGTGAAGATTAAGCAAAGGGCTTCGTTCTGTCTCAGCTTTGATTTTATACAGATTACTAAAAATGTGAGTTAAATGCTTCTGTAGTTAAGAGATGCGCAGTACATATGTGTGAACTGGTGTAAAAGCGCTGAACTACCAAACAAAAGCTCGTGTGTTCGAATCTCGTTTCCGCCATCACAACTACTGAGTCAAGTACTGTATCAAGGAAATCACAGACTAAAAGGCGAGGCCGTGTGTATCGGTGCTTTGGTAAAAAACTATTCGAAATAAAACTAGGGATATTAATGTCAATTTCTCACGTACCGTCTCTCCCACCTCTCTCTGTGGCGGCTCTGAATAATTCATACGAAAAATGTTCGGAAAAATTCGAGTAACATAATATCAACATCAGTACCTCGTATGTCCATGTGGCATGGTCGCTGTGTGTTTATTACAATGTACGTAATTAGATTTTTATGGTTTACCGTCTCTGACGCTGGAGAAAATAAGCATTCCGAATATGTTAACCTAACTTTTAACTTTCCGCGGACACTTGAGAGAAAATAATGGTATCCAATATACATTAGCCAAAGCCATTTACCACGTCCCTGTAACGTAATGTATATATACATTTGCAATCGTATATTCTCATGGGCCTCAAATACATTTGTCAGAATAACCAGGTTTTAGTATGAAAGTTAATGTATAAGTCTGTGGACCACTGGACCTTTTACTGTCAGCGGACATGAAAATCATAAAAAGCGAACAATTTATATTTTTAAATCAATGAATATACTGAAGGGCCTCATATTAAGTTCATGATTTGGCAATATCAAAATTATCTGTGAGCGATCCCATCTCTTAGCTTGGGCAGTCTCGTAAGACGAGATGGAAGAATATATGTTATCTGTGAATCTATTAAAACATTGTATAAACTCGCAGACAGTGGTATCTTCCTTAACGATCTCTTAAACATGTTTCACAATAATTAATTCTTTTTAATGTAGTTAAAATGTTTTGTTAGCCCAAACAATAACTGGTAGATATTAATGGATTACGCTAAATATTTTAAGATACGCGTATAAAAACTTAGCTCGATTAAGGAACATCTTGTTTTGTCTTTTAAATAAACGTGTGAGCTGTCCTGTATACAGCATAACGTCAAAAAGCTTGTCTTACTGTAATCAAATCATTATATTCACAAAAAATGCTACTTGTTTTAAAAGAAATCAGGCTTATTTGTTTAACGTAATCACAAAAATAACGGTTAATGCTATTTTGCAAAGATTATTACTTAAAAGCTTTTAAAAAGAAATCTAATCGTTAGTTTAAACATTTGATCAAATATACTCGTGTCTAAATAAATAAACATACCACCCGAATCACAAATTTTATCAGTTATGACCAATTGTTTGATCAGGCTGCGAAAAAATATTAAAAAAACCCATCGCATTGTACCGTTGAAGATCTGTCTTCGGCACGACACTAGTTAAGTCCAAATCTTAAGTACTCTCACATTTATGATATTAGGGTCAGGGGAGGGGCTACAAACCCTGAACCCAAATATAATTCATATTATTATTACGTTTCAATCATTTCTTATTGAAGAAGCACAATTGTATACATGTAGTTCCCATTCGCTATTTTTTTACCTTTTTAAATCAAAGTACTCCTGTGTGTATGAATGTGAGTATGATTCAAAAAGCAAAAATAAACTACGGTAAAGTACAACATAGATAACAATTTCATTTTTGAAGTGGTTCTTGACTGGTTCTTATTGGCTTCTTCTGTTCTATGTTGTTCAGTTCAGTTCAGTTCAATTCAATCAGTTCTATTCTATCAGTTCTGTTTTATTTATTTATTCATATCATCGGATATAACGCCATTTTTCAACATTAGTTCAGTTATATCGTGACGAGCAGTTCTGTTCTGTTCTCTTAATTAAAAAAGTGACATTGTTAAATATAGTGAAAGTTCGCCCATATTGGATTATCCCGGTGGTGAGGGTAAATAAACTAAATAATTGACTGTGTTTTATCCCAGCGAGACACCTGTTACGAAACAGTTAAGGGGGTTATCACAGATGTGTAAAAATCTATTTAATACATCATTAATATGACAATTTATAAATTCCTTGTCATATAAAAGATAGTCATGTAGAAAATTTTAATCAATCATTTTTCAATTTTGTAAAAAAATGTGTGTATCAATATCATGGAACCCAGTGGGGGTTAATCCACTCAGCACGTCTGTTATTTTCTCTCGGTAATATAGCACGTTTAAATTATGATTAAAAAGTTCAGAAAATAAAAAAAATCCATGATTAAACTATGAGTAGACGTAGCTTGACAGCTTATTACTGAGTAAAACACGCGTAAGCAGTGTTAAAAATGGGAGTCTATGATAATTGTAAAATAAACATACACAATATTAAATACTTAAAAAAAACAACGTTTAATGAATTTCAATATTTTATGTCCACACATTATATCAAGATTATACTTCGGTTTTGTTTGTTTTAAGACACACGTACTTAGAACATGACATTGAATAATCATGTTGACAAAATGTGTTTTATTTCATCGCAAATTGCAAAGAAATAACGCGAATTTATAATACACCGTCCTTTCAGCATTAAAATGCCCAATCGAAACTCCTCGGGCGTCAATCGTAACTGCTCGGCGTCAATCGTAACTGCTCGGGCATTTCCGTAACTTTCTTCAGACAAACGCCGAGGAGTTCCGATTGCCTTGGCGTTTGTTAACCTGGTTCCCGTTGACTTGAGTGTACAAAGCCTTTGGTGCAATGTCACATGGAACGGGAACCGGTTTAGGCGTCTGTCTAAAGAAATTTCTTAGTTACGGAGATGCCCGAGTAGTTTCGATTGTTCTACATGAAATATAGACTTAATGGCTGCGTCTTAACAATTCTAATTTACTGTCAATATATTTGCACAATTATTATGTACTGATTTGAATCGGTTATTTGTATGTTATTTACAATTGTATGTTTATAAGTACATGTATAATGTGGTATATGTGCCTCGGTCATATGTATTATGTGTAAAATTGTAAATGACCGAAGGCATATTAAGATGTCATACCAATAAATTAAATTGGTATCGGACAAAAGCTCCCCCGTTGATTTTGACAGGGGCAGACAAAAGCTCCCCCGTTGATTTTGATAGGGGCAGACAAAAGCTCCCCCGTTGATTTTGATAGGGGCGGACAAAAGCTCCCCCATTGTTTTACTACCCCGGACAATCGCTCACCTATTTTTTTGCACCCCGGACAAAAGCTCCCCCGTCGAAGCTATCATAATCGTTACAATTCCAATAAATTGTAAATTGTATATATAGATTCAAAATTCTTTATTTGTAACGTAAACATATATACATGTTTCTGGTTACATGATCCAATGAATTATATATACAAATAACAATAGCAAAACATTTATAAGTTATACAAGTATATATACAATTTACATGTATATATATCATTATTATATACCATATGCTATGTTTTCTTTATATGAATTTGCAAATTGTCTAATGAGATACATGTGTGTATGTAGTTGGTAGATGGTATAAACCCATAGTATTACCTATCAATGAAAGAAAAAAATGTACATCTTGTTTAAATTGTCTAGAGGGTGAATTTCATTTCTTGTTAGAATGTCATGTCAATTGTATAATGATTTACAGAGAAAATATATATAAACATATTATTTGAGAAGTACAAATATATATAAATGCATAGAACTAATGACTTCAGAAAATTCAATTTAGTTAAGAAATGTGTCTATGTATACCTATAAATCTTTAGAAATTAGAAATGCACTGTACTAATATTGCAAAATTAATTAGTGTCGCTGTTTCTATCCTTATCCTTTATTGTTAATGTCAAATTTCGTCTTGTATTGCGTGTATGTGTGTATGCATTTTGTGCATTCTTTTTTATATCTGGCACTGAGCAGAAACTATGTATTTACAATTACGCTGTACATACCATGATTTATAATATGTCGTTACTATTAGATAACTGACTGTAAATGTATAAGTACTGTCAAACATGTGAACAAAGGCAACACTTGGGAAATACAAAAGGTGGCCTTTATTCAGAGGTCATTTTGTTCTAAATACCCAATGACAGTTTTTTTTAAAAATGGCCTTTATTTATTCACACGGTGGCCTTTCTTCGGAAGTGACCTAGCTCCAGCACAGGTTTAGCTGTATATGCGTGTAATGTTTTGTACATTGTTTACTCAAGGGCATATTTGCCTATTGTATATACCATGGATGCTATATTACATAATATAGCGGCCTTGTATATACTTATAAGCTCATGAAAACTTATGTATAATTCAATAAACTTACTAACTTAACTAGATTGGTGCTTTAATAAGTACATAACTAAACAATGCACCGGTGAGGAAATGTTCAAACGATGTCGGTCTTACGATTTTAATGAGAATTGCTAATTTACCTGCATGGAATAGAAATAATTTCAATTTACGTTTCTTTTATTTCATTTTGAGAATAGACAAGAAATCCATTACGTGGCTAATTATGTCTGTTGAAACATTAAGACGTCTATATTAAATTATTTACGAAATATCTCAGTAGCATCTCAATCATTTTCAATAATTATCTGCACTTTGTTTCGACGATTATTTTGAACTGTTTACATAATTATTTACGATTTAGTTTCGTATAGAAAAGTTTTTATAAACATATTATATTTAACCACAGACATTCGTTAAATGGTTTTCTTAGAGGGAAAAATGTACGTTTGGGATTTCGCAGCATCAACTCTATGAAGATATGCATTTAAAAAAAATATATCATACGGACAAATATGTAAAGCTACCAGTGCCCTTGATTTTATTTTATAACAATTGATAAACTTATATACAAAATTATATGGTTTACTATACTAATTTTTCTTATTGCATTTAGATTTAATTCTATTACGTGTTAATAAATATATCCAGTGTCACTGTGGTACATTTGTAGTTATTTAGTAAATAAGTTACATTGTTGCATTATTTATTTTTTCTGTTTATAACAGGAATTTGAAAAATCAGTTTGAATAAACATAGAAACTTTTTATATTAAGTATTGTTGATTTTTTATTAATTTTCAATTAAAACGGAAATTAGTGGTATTTGTTTTACTAACAATTAAATAAACAAGGCGCGAAGACACATGAACATGTTCTTTTCATTAAACCAAAATAGACGAGATTTTCACACTTTTCTAGACAATGACTCGACAAAGTGTGTCGCGAATTTCAGTAAGTCTAACACATACGCAGGAAAACAATTCGAATTTACAACAAATTAACACATATGGCTGTATTAGGGGCCATATTGCACCAATTAGGGACCGTGGTGACACTTGTAGGCGGCAAATCAATTAACGCGTATAATAAAATAAATTACGTACTACAAAATGTCACTTTTAATTGACAGTATTTGATTTGTTAATTAAAAAATATGTGTTAACCATGCTGGACTAATACTCAGCGTTCATCAGGATAAATACTGGACACAGTTGTAGTGTCAGTCATTCAGTTATCTGTACTTGTACAGTATAGCACACTAAAAGCGTTAATTTAACCAAATTGTCAAAGTTTTCACCAATTGCTTCAAGCATGTCTGTTATTTTGACTTCCGATCTAAGATGTCGCCTGGAGCGGTCAGAGAAATACTTTCGTCGAGCTTGTGAGCAGGTGCTCATCTTGAATCGTCTTGTAGAAGAAGCCACTATGAGGTTCCATGACGCTGATATGTCGTCTGA
Organism: Lutraria lutraria; assembly: GCA_964023205.1. NCBI lineage: Eukaryota > Metazoa > Mollusca > Bivalvia > Venerida > Mactridae > Lutraria > Lutraria lutraria. The sequence continues at coordinate 16,850,756 of OZ026850.1, read as the reverse complement.
TAGAGTGTCACGTTACAACGTACGTCTGCGACTCTCCGTTCTAGAAGGCGTCAGAAACATGTACTACGAATTCGCTGCAAAGAAAGCCGCTGACATCGTAGATTTACAACGTCATATTCTTGATGTTGATGCCGACGCCGACGAAGAGATGACCACAGACGACAGCGATTCAGATATGTCTGGCCTCATGTTTGGTTACCAAGCAACGTCTGACGATTCCTCCGAAGACGCTTATTGTTGACGATTGTCAAATACAAACATTGTTAGTCTGTAAAAAGGCACTTTTCAGCGCCAACCACATACAAACAAGAAAGTTTTATTACTTTTCTAGATTGTCAATGCTACAATATAGCATCCCTGGTCTTACATGCAAATTTGTCAGTAAAAGGTTTTCAACGCAAACTTTAGAAAAACAAGCTATATATTTTGCCCGTATTCAGACCAAAGCTCCGCTGTCAATTTTGATATGGGCGGACAAAATCTCTCCGCGGCGTTGTTTCACTATCCCCTACATAAGCTCTCCCTTCTTTATTTTGCTCCCCGATCAAAAGCTCACTCGCTTAAACTTAAAGCTTCACCACCACACATGTCTTAAGAATTTTGTTTTTCTACTGTTACGTGTAACAGCACGAGCGCAAATGAAAACAAATATTGTTATAATGAAAAAAATATTGTTCGTTAGGAATATGCCCGATTGACGTTAACATATTATATTTTTCTTCCATCCAACAATTTGAACAAATTCAAGCAAAAATGTTATTGAACAAAACATCAAAACTATTAGGCAATTGTAGCATTGAAATGAACAAAACAAACTGATTATGTCTCTATTACACACATGCTGTGCAAATAATTAAAAAAACATATATTCTTTTATCCCATAGAAGAAAATAGACACCATGGCATTATATCTGCATAAAACACTGCATTTTCTACATACGTATAATTATTGTTACGCGCATAAATATTACACAATGAGCTAAAACAAGCGATTCTATTGATAATGGTAATTGATAATGCAGACTGTTGGAAGTGATATATTGGACTGATGAGCCCGGATGACGGCTTTGTCACTCAGCGTGGGATTTAGAATAGGAATTACCTCGTGCAATAGACAGGTGCACGTGAAGATTTACTGCACATGCGCACTGATGTCAAATACACATGTAAAAATGAAGTTATAGATAAATGCCATATTATATTTAGATAACCTTGAATCAAATCACGTCACTAAATTCTCACGGCGTGCGAATACCCGTAAACATAACACAATAGTACGAAAGACCGGTGGTGACATTTAAATTTCAAGATTTCACAGTTTCAAAACATGAAATAATTAAGTTGAAATCGTGAAATAGAAAAATCGTGAAACCGTGAAATGTGAAATGTGAAATGTGAAATCGTGAATTTCACGATTTCATGATTTCAAGATTTCACTGTTTCACAATTTCACGATTTTTCTTTAAAAAATCACAATTTCACGATTTTTCTTTAAAAAATCACAATTTCAACTTCATTATTTCATGTTTTGAAATTGTGAAATCTTGAACGGTTGAAATGTCACCACCGGTCTTTCGTACAATAGTTCTATTTTAGCGTTGGCACTGACTTTTCTAGATCTCAGCTCAGGTATACGCACTTATTGAAGAACTGTCAGCCGAATTACTGTATCAGAAACTCTGAAAGTACGAGTTATTACATACATGTACAAATATTTCCTACTACAGTCAAAACGGTGTTAGTGGCCACCTCCAATTAAATGTGAACCTTTGAATAGATGCCATTCTTTGAAACCGTCATTGATTATTTAGAATAAAATGACCTCTGAGTAAAGACCATCTGTCAATAAATACCACATTATTTCTGTCCCGATGATGGCCTTTGTTTACAATTTTGACTGTGGAATAATTACAATTTACAATGGCATAAACTGGACATCGGAAATATCTTATTTATCGCTATTACGTGCGCACACAATACTTATTACGCGCGCACGCAATAAATAAAGTATTTCGTATGTCCCCTCTATGCCACCGTAAATAAACCATTTGCTTTATTTCACTCTGGTCACTATTGATGACTATATTATAAATATCAAATGATAAATGGTATCCAATGATAGTGATGTAAATTACAAAATATGTCATGAAGTTACATTCATTATTATTGCATGAAAATAAATGAAAGGTGGGATGACACCCCCCGGGCCCCGACCTCATCATATAGGGCATTGACCGGATATGTCATATGTATAGTTTAAGGACGTTTGCTACAGTTTTCACATAAACATATAGGCAGAGTGAAAACTGTTCAATAGAAATTTTTAAACTTCGCATGATCATAGCATATGACAACAGAAATATTTTAAGTGAAACAAAAACGGGGCTCACCGATCTCGTTTTTGAGTTATCTACCCTTAAATTCGATTTTATTGCTTATTTTAGGTCACTAGTATAACATATATGATTAATAATAACAAATTTCAAACTATTAATAATAACCGTACGCATAATTGATTCAATTTAACAAACGGCAGATATCATGACGTTGGCATTACATTGAAATGAAAACTTTAAGCCAATAAAACGTTTTATTCCAACATTGTTTAGTCTATATAATGTATAAACTGACATAGGACGACAAGAAAACATCTGTCGGGCGTCACTGAGATACCATTATAATACAATAAAATCCAACAATTTCATCACATTCAAAACGCAATTTTACGAGTAATGCATTAAAACAAATAAAACTGTTATGATTGATAAGCGGATATTATACAGGGGGTGTTCTAAAACAAATATTATTGTGTTTATCACCAGTCATTATTTATCTGGTGTGAAATTAAATACTTTTTTTACGAATTTGTAAATTTTTACGCGAAGAAAAAACGAAGGCACAGCGGTGTTATAATCTATTTTTTGAGAGAGAGATCAAGACACAGGGTGTGACCTGTTTTCATTTTGTACATTTTAGCAAAATGAGTTCACATTTTTTCATTAAAATGAAACATTTTACAGAGAATTCACATAGTGCGAATTCCCAACAGGGTCTGTTATTCTACGATTTTTTGTAAAGCTGAGAAAACTAATTTTCGTAACAACAAAAATATAAATACAGATGAGTATCAGTATTTTCCACTAATTGGCCGACGAGTAAAACATGAGTTCTAATCATTGTAGGACAAGACATTTACGTTTCGAATCATGACAAAAATGTCAACAAAACAGAACATTTATTTTGAATTTAAACATGTGTTCATCATCCAGAGTATTATTCAATAAATCATGTCAAGATCAAACAGAGTCTACCATTCTTAAACGGAAATTATGGAAGTGTACGCTATATTTTGAACAACCCTCGTCTATCTGTTACGTTCCAATATAAAATGAAATTCATCCTTTATCTGCCCACTTTCAATAGAAACCGAAAAATGGGAACTATATACATAATTATAATACAAAATAACAAAACTATTTTAGTCTATGTATTAACATTAAGCATGTCGTGTTAAACTTTTATTCACGCGGCTATTATGTAGTTCCCCAATGTATGTAACTCAGAATTTTATGAATAATCAAGTATTTAGGAATGTTAGTTGTAAAAGGGTATTTATTGCTATGGCATTGACGATGAAATTCATTATATGTTAGAGTGTAAAGATCTTTCTGTCCTAAGAAATAGACATTTAGACATCCAATATAATAACTATTAAACGACCAAATATCATGTCATTTAAATCTGTAATGAACACATCCACTAAACAATATGATAAATATAAACACTTTTGTATGTTTGTAAAAGATATTATTATGAAATTTGAATGAAGATATCAATTAGTGCTATGATATATAAATACTGCATTTCATCTCTGTTAACATTTTATTTATGTATTTGATATTGTATATAATATGTCTCTCCTACCATGTTGATAGTTATGCCTCTTTATTTCTTCATGTACATATGTTAATATACTCATATTGTCATGTTATACATGGATTGAGTATGAAAAATAAACTTGTAAACTCCAGTCAGATTGTGTAAACTCTAATATAAGGTGAAGAGTATTACTATTATATGCCAACATTTTAAAGTATGATTATCGCTCCCCATTTTGATAACAACTTGAACACAAGCATAGCATATAAATCATTCAATCAAACGACATAATAAAAAATAAATAGCTCAAATATTTTTATTTGTGCATAAAAACATTGACGTAACGTAAAATTTGGGCGGACTAGTTGGTGTGAAATCATACGACCGGAAATGACGCACATAAATATATGTACACAATCGGAAATAAAAAAGGAAAAAAGGATAACTAAAATGCAACAATATCTTTTATCAAGACACAAACATTTTACAGTGGCAATTTTGTTACGGTTTTGTATAATAATCATTTGTTGCTCAATGTATCCATGATGGTATTACATTCTAACGAGATAATCCTGACATACAAACCTACGAAGTTTAGGTCCATTTCGTGATGCATGGAAGTTTTACAGCATATTTCGGTCCAAGAATTCGTTAATTGGCCGGTGTAATTGTTCACTGTAGCCATATTAACGGAACACGTACGGAAACTGTAGATTATACCCAACCTTTAATTATCTTAAACGACACGTACATAGAAGCTGAGATTTCCATTTTCACTTCGAGTAAATGCTTCATTGGTGAAAATAATGAAGTGTTGACAGGACCACGCGTTTTTCTGGAGATTTCCTATCTTTAAACACGTCATTCACACGTTTTCACGTTCATAGTTCATTTTTCATAGTCAAGAAAGAAAGTATGTGACCTCACCGGGATCATACAAGCGAATGTTCTGATTATTTTTGTACATATTCCTGTTACATATATATCACGGTACGTGTGTGTTCTTCTACGTGTACTATAAGGTGAGTCTTGTTTCTTACAATGTTCAAAACAAAACCAGTCTTATTGTTTCGAATCTGTCGGTTATGTTCCCAGAGAATTTCTAATTAACACAGTCCATAAACAGTCTTCTGGTTTAAACATGAACAGATAAAAAAAAACTGTATACCTCTGAAAAAACTTCACCTTAAGGGGAAAAATATGTCCGTAATTGACAGGTGACCTTCATTCGGAGGTCATTTTGTTCTAAATAACCAATGATGGGTTTTCAAAGAACGATCTTTACACAGGTTTCACTGTTTTTACTTCGGAAAGACAAAAAAAAAAAAAAAACTAGTTCTGTCTAATTTGAAAGTTGCTCACTTTAGTAGTTTGTGATTTTGGGTTATTTAAAGAAATATCTAATTATTTAGAAATGCTTGCTTGAAATTCATTTGAAATTTGTTCTAAAATCGAGCTAAAATAACTCATTCAATTATCTTGATCAAATAACAAAGCGTTTACAATTAATAGAAATTAGACTCTTTATTTAATTGTTTAAAGCAGGTGAAACGCTTCGCTTGAAAAGCAACAAAAGTCACATTGCTAGAATTTTATGTGCATTACAACCATGTGTTAAACAAGTAAATAAATGCTGAAAGCGGCGTAACATCTTTATATATCGTATGCTTTTCTCATTTCAAACAATTTGTTCGGAAAATGTATGTAATACCGGCGGGACGGACAAAAAAAGTCGAAAAAAAACCTGTCGAAAGTTTTCTAGATAAAACCCTATCGCACGTTTCCATCCAGGACATAAAACCAGTCACACGTTTCACTTTAGGACAAACCACTGTCGCACGGTTTGCTTTTAGCATTAACCCAAGACATACGTACGTATACCTTTTAGGACAAAACCTCAGTCATACGTTTTCATTTTATAACAAAACCCCAGTCACAGGTTTCCATGTAAGACAAAACCCCTGTCGCCCGTTTTCCATAGAGGACAAAACCCCTGTCGCCCGTTTTCCATAGAGGACAAAACCCTGTCGCCCGTTTTCCATAGAGGACATACCCCCTGTCGCCCGTTTTCCATAGAGGGCAAAACCCCTGTCGCCCGTTTTCCATAGAGGACAAAACCCCTGTCGCCCGTTTTCCATAGAGGACAAAACCCCTGTCGCCCGTTTTCCATAGAGGACAAAACCCCTGTCGCTCGTTTTCCATAGAGTACAAAACCCCTGTCGCCCGTTTTCCATAGAGGACAAAACCCCTGTCGCCCGTTTTCCATTTAGGACAAAACCTCTGTCGCCCGTTTTCCATGTATGGCAAACCCCTGTCGCCTGTTTTCCATAGAGGACGAAACCCCTGTTTCCCGTTTTCCATTTAGGACACAACCCTGTCGCCCGTTTTCACTTTATTGCATATCCCTGACGCCCGTTTTTCATATAGGACAAAAACATGTTCACCGTTTTTCATATTGGACATACCCCCTGTCATGAACCTGTCATTAAGTGGCCTGTGTTTGGCATCTACGTGTAATTAAATGAGTGTGTGAGGTCTAATTAAGAAGAAAAACAATCAAAATTAACATTTAGTTGGTTCATTATCAGTAGAAGCATTGTGTAAACAATCAGTTTAGATGTAAATTACACATAATCAATTGTCTTGCAATTTTAAATATTCTATTCGCATTAAAAAAAATAAAAAATACTGCAATCTGTTGAATGAAATACCCTTTTTTTCATGATTTTTTTAAACAATAATTGAATCATGATTATAACAAATTTTGAGAAAAATTAGATTTTCATTTTATTCTGAATAAGAATACATCGAGGTATACATAGTACATGCATTTTTTTTATATCAAACCGGTTGAAGTGTAACGTTTTCAAGACCCCCCCCTTTTCAGGTTACCCCCCGGTAACTTAAAGGGGCATACACTACAACTTGGTGCATCTAGAATCAAGGCAAAATGATGATAAATCAATCTGATTAAAATCATATCCTCAAACCCGCTACGCTATGAGGATCTGAAGACGACTTATAGAAGGTCACCTCAGGTGACCTTTTCCACTAGCCAATCAGCGCCTTACTTTCATAATTCTGAAAGTGATCTGATTCTATTTTTAACCGCAGTAAAAAACAATATTTGACTTGTAGTTATCACGAACACCTATTCTTACGCAACTAAATGTAATGGTAGCGCCCATGTGACATGCGTGTTTATTAAATTTTCTGTACTACTATGGCCAAATCGATCAGGATTACTAAAAAAATAAAAAAGTGGTTGCAGACAAATATGTTATACGTAATTTAATGTTTACTAACGTTTAAATAACATCGTCAGGTCGGCCAAAGTACCGATGAAACGAGTTATACGATTGGCTGAATTATAAATAGATATAAATAGTGATAATGGAAATTCCGACTTTTGAAAATAGAAACTGGTATAGGCCGTCATCAGATCTTGCCGTAAGGAAGATCGAATACTTTAGTCAGATTGATGATAAATAAGAAGCTTGTAAAGAAAAAAGCCGACGAGGATAGTTTCAGCCAAAAATTCATCCAATTAAAAATAAAATCATAAAAATTATGTATTAGTGACACATACTTTTAGTCAAGGAAATTTTTGGGTGGAAGTGATTTATTATTCATAGCTATGTTTTTTTGCGGCTAATACTTATACTAGTCATTTTATGACCCAAGTTCTTCCTGCAATTATCCATTATATATTGTTTTACATATACATCTAGCACATTTTTACACTTTCACAGAATGTTTGTCAGTTGTAGGGTATGCCCCTTTAAAAACGTTTTCAAATTCCCGGGGGGGGGGGGGGGGGGGGTAACCTGAAAAGGGGGGATGTTGAAAACGTTACACTGGGCCATAGTACCATTGATTCTTTATCAAATCCTACCGATGTGGGTTTTTAACAGCAACCACAAAAGACGAACCTGATCCGACATATTTTAAAGCCAAAAGTTACACTAATATATAAGAATCAAGAAACGTTTTTATAAGAAAACTCTGGCTCAAATTGAGCGATAAATTGAAAATACAAACATTGCTTGCTAAAGTACTCATTTATACGTTACATAATCTATGAAGAGAAATCTTTCCTCAAATTTCGTAATTATTTTTTTTACTTTTTTTTAGATCTACATTATCTCTTGGAATTTTGAGTACATCAACAAAACCTAGATCGTCAGCTGTTGCAGTGTAATAATGGTTCTTATCCGGCCGAACATAATATTATATTAGTTTCTCAATGCCCAGGAGGGTTTCAAGTTTCAACAACCATCGATACAAAATACAGTGTACAGATAAACCTGTATAAGCGGCCCCCTCCGAATGTAGACCACCATGTGATTAAAGTCCATTCTTTTAAAACCCGTCATTTATTATCTAGAACAAAATAAACTCCGACCAAATGCCACTCTTAGGAAAGACATAACATGGTCTTTATTGACAGGTGGCCTTTATATTCAGGTCATTTGGTTCTAAATAATCAATGACGGCGTTTAAAAGGTCACCTAGATTATAAAATATAAACATATGACACCATTAAAATTAATAATTATTTCAAGCAATCAAAGACAAAACGCAAAATGCCTTAACGTTTTATGATAAGTGAAGATTAAAATAGAATCAAGTGACATTATACATACCTATCAAATAAGTAAGCGATGGTCCTTCTCACAAGATATTTACAATATACAATGTATCACGTAGGGCGCCGATTATTAAAGTTGAGCAGTGTAGTGTTTAAGTGCATAATATGTCCCTGAAAAAATGTAGTCATAAGTTCGGCACTTGTAATAAAAAGAATCAACGATGAATCATCACTGTAGTACTAGTTGCAATTTTCTCTGGTTCAACGCCGGTTTACAATATTTCAGACAAATACGGCGGTCGGTTTTCCCGTACAGTATTCTAACCAGTTCTAACTTACCGTTCCACAAGAAACCGGCAACTTCTCCATAGGTGAAGGAAAATCGACTCTGTGGTCAAATTTTCATGGAAGGATATGAGCTGCCGCGACCAGGAATCGAACCCTGATTGCCGGGTTATAAATCCGGCATTAACCACTGGTCCACAGACGCGTCTCTGTTACAGCAGGCTGATATTTTGTCCTAGTAGAGAGACGGTAAAACATCTTAATAATCAGGCCCGGAGGAAGCAGTTGCATATTTGGGGGCAGAACTAAGATGAAAATGGGTGGGGGAGAGAATATATGGCGTCCCCTTTAATAATCATTTCATTCAGTAAAACTTCAAACTTATAGGGGGGTGGGGAAGGGGGGTTAGCCCCGAGCCCACCTGGTACCTACGACCCTGATAAGTGAAGTGTTTAGTGATACAAAGTACGTCAAATGTTGCATTTTTTGCTAACTTATCGGAATTCACGCGGTTAGGAAAAACATTTTATTAAACACAAAACATTAATTTTATCGCTGTCGTATTTTGTAAATGTGTTTAGATTTATCGTAATATAACCACATTTCAGACATAAATTTAATGATTTTGATAATGTTTTTTTTGGTAAAGTTGTTTACATAATCAAACTTTCTATTACCAATCCTACGTTATAAGCATCCGGGATGATCTATTTTTTATATTGTTTCTTTTTATGTTTTGTGCAGGCTTTTGACCTTGGATAACATATAGATGCACATACATATATACAAATAAAGAAACAAGCCAGCAAAGAAACATGTTTGTGAAGTTGGCGGCCTAGCAGCCTGGCGGCGTGAAGTTGGCGGCCTAGTGGCTTGGTGGTGTGAAGATGGCGACCTAGCGGCCTGGCGGCGTGAAGTTGGCGACCTGGCGGCCTAGCGGCCTAGAATTTTATACACCCAATCGCCCAGAAATGTATCAGAATCACGTTCTATAAGCATTAGAAACTATTTTGGAAGGGAAAAGTCGCAAAAAAATCACTTCATCGTAGGTACGCAATATCGCCAAACAAAAACAGACCAAAAGATAAAAACACACTCGAAACCACAAAAGAGTAAAGATCTTGATTAGACAACATAGTTGTGGTGCAGGCCTTGCTCTATCCTGGTTGCAAACGTTTTGCAGTTTCGGTTACGGTTAAAACATGTTATTAAAGGTAAATTATAGATATTAACGCTTAGAATAAAAAGAAGTTGCTCATGACAGCTGTATTAGATAACGGATATTTAAATTAAGGAAGATAATTATGCAGTTATCTTTAAGTTTAATACATACAGTTTCATTTTATGCAATCGCCAATGCCCTCGGAAAACTATACATGTAGTTAGAAACAGGTAGAAAACTCATCACCATTATGGTAAACTCGTGTTTTGTCCCCTTAGAACCAGAGAGCAGGGCCTACGGGGTGGCGAGTGGTTGGCTTCTCAGACTAGTAATTAGTCATAAGTTGTCCCTCGCCGCTATGAGTTCGAGTCTCATCTGAGACCGGACAAATTTCACATGTAGGGAAAGCTGTCAAGCTAACATGCGGAATGCTTCTGGTTTTGCCCAGTATTACGTTTTGGGGATCTCCATCCAGTGTAAGTAAAAACGCTATAACGAGTATGACTGTTTTTGCGACCAGAATTTTTTTTTTGTAGGATATAACGTAGTGACAAGAATTATGAGAAACAGATTTGAGAATAAAAAACCTACAAATTTATTATCTTTCTGAACGAAAACATGTCCTCGCTAATGACGGGAACACTTTCAATACGATGTCGTCGGTATTTACGTCTGTGTGTAAGATTCCAAGCTCGTTTTTTTACTGGTTGTATTCGCAGACTTCCAGTATTCGCAGACTTCCAGTATTCGCAGACTTCCAGAGAAATGTTAATGTAATCAGGATGAGGTACTGTTCAGCATGTAGGATTTGTTACCTTCTGAATATCATAGGATCTGCTTGCTGATGCCCGAACAACAACAAAAAAAGATGCCGCGGGCTGATAAATCATACATGTTTCTTAGAATCCGTATCAAAACTTCATCTGACAGCGATAGGCAAAAATGTCTTCATTGTTTTCTTCAGAACCCAAGCGAGAATCTCGCGAGATCTGATAACGTAGATTTGTATTCATGCGCAGTAGTTCTTCCTCGTTACATTCTGGTCCAATTACCGGTGACGAGTTTTTACTGTCATAACGTATAAAGAAGGCGCAGTACAATCTGTGCTTATAAATTCGTCCGACGATAAGATAAATAGTACGAAATACTATGTCATCAAACCCCGACCTCTCAACAGCCTTTGGTTCGGAAATGAATTGTGAAAACAATTGTTTCCACACGTGCAGGTATTTGGTGATAATCATTCAATCTGACATGCGTATGAATACAAAATGGCGGTGACAGTCTTTTGTCACATCTAATTTATTGTATATATCAGAAATCTAGATACAATACGTTGTTTTCTTATTGTTATATGTAAGTTTTCTCTACAGAACACTGATCAAAGTGACTCAGTGACAGAATTAATCCGCAAAACCTCACACGTCAAGGCGGCGAAGTACTTTACCCTGTCAGATACAATAAAAAATAGATCCATGGCGGTATCTCATATAACATAATATGTTACCAAATCTGAAACCATTTATCTATTTATTGGCAGAACAGTTGGTGCCTGAATTGTAAAAAAAATACTGTTGAGGAAAACTACAGAAAACGCTTTTGATTTTTTCCCAAAATTGAAAATCCACGAATTGACATCCCCACGAAATAGCCATTTTAGTAAACACCACGAAAATTGAGCCAAACGAAAATAAATGAAACCACAGTAATTCAGTCGAGTCAGTTTCGTGATATTTGCACTTCAACAAAAACGAACACTTAGTTAGACCAAACTTGAGGTCTCACATCCTTATAGTGGGCGGATCACTGGTTTAGTGCTAACACGTTTGGCTACTAATCGAGATGTTGCTGGTTTGAAACCCGGTCCCCACCTACCGATATTTATGGGATGATTTTCAGTGTTCTTGTCCCAACCTCCGAGCCAAGGCACTGACTGCTTTAAGAAAATCACAGGAAACGGATGAGGCATGTATCGATGTTTTATACTGGGTAAAAAAGTATAGCTCTATTACCATTATTTATTTGATAGTTACCCTAGATAATTCTATTTAGTTTACGACACATTTGAAAAATGTTTTAAGAGTTGTTGAAAAATAGGAAAAAAGTTAATTTCTGTAGCTATTGCAAAGAAATCTATATTTTTCTTTATCAAATTATATCGCATGTTTAATTATACATGTACGTAACTATATATTTTGGGTGAATATCGTTTTCCCATTGCCCATTCTAAATATCACTATCACCTTTATTTAGTTTGCTTACGAAAAAAAAAAACGCTCGCAAATCACGCAAAATTGTATTCATGAAAATTTCCAAGTTATGACTATAGATTATAAATCATTTCATTCAATGTGTTTAAAGATACGGTACACGTTTATGTCATACATTATTTGTAATATCTAAAGATCATATTTTATTAATTTCGATCTGAACAGTCTGGTATTGAAATTCGTTCGACGAATAATTTGCGGCCTAGTATCTTTACTTACGTGATAAATGTTTTTTTTTCTCGCTTTTACTTGGTCAGTATATCATGCATAATAATTATTAATTATACACCTTTAATTTTAATTTATGTTTTGCGGTTAGAAGTACATGTATATATCATAGAAAATTTATTTTATTATAATCTTATGAGATATTGTGACTATTTCTTTGTATGATTGTACAATTTATTGCACCCTAGATATAAAAGATTGATTTTTAGTGATAATCAACTACAGTCGAACTTGTGAAGAAAGGACAACCCTGAGAAATACATAACGTGGCAGTTATTAACAGGTGAATTTATTCGAAGATCATGTCGTCTGAATAGTCAACGACGGTTTTTAAAAGAATGACATTTATTCCGACAGGATGTCTTTAATTCGGAGCTTGACTGTACAATGTATTTTACTTTTCAATATTATGCGTGTTAATCATTTGATTAAAGATAACGCTTTACGTCTGAACTCTACCATAGCTAACTGGTAGTCAATGAAAGTTTTTACAAGAATGACCTTTATTCACATGGCGACTTTTATTCAGAGGCGGCGGGAAAAGAGATTTGACTATACAGTATAAGTAATGCGCATGCGTAAATAGTGCTTTCCATTTCCGGTTAGATGATTGACAATCAGTTTAAGATTAATTACTGTTTTCGCATTTTTTCTATGATCTATGAAGAACTAGCATGATCTGATGATAAAATATATTTCTGAGATTATACACAATCTATACATAACATTCACTGACACATTTTATCTAATAGATCCATGGTCGATCCGCTTGTTACGTATGACTCGTCATTTTATGCATATTAAATACATTCTTTGAAGTCTATTCATGATAAAATCGAATAATCGTATTTGAAAAAAAGTGTTTTGATGGAAAGATTTAGTACATAATAAAAGATAGTACTATATTTTTGTAAATGTAATTTATGGTGTGAATGAATTATATAGATTAAAAAGAAGATTTGATTATTCAGTGATAATATATGTTTTACGGCCTGAGACTCACTCTGAGGTCTACTTTGGTTTTCACAAAATTCTTTTAAATGAATGGAAATTGCCGTTTTATAAGTCCAGTATCTAAATTATGCGTGTCTATTTAATGAACATACTGTAGAACACATATATAGTAAATACTTTGGACATAATCTATTGCTTATTATATGAAAATTTCACTATGTACGGTAGAGTACAGTTATAGCGAATAACGTCATTATATGACAATTTCACTACTTGCATTATATGTCATTATATGACAATTTCACTACTTACAGTAGAATACAGTTATAGTGAATTACGTCATTATATGAAAATTTCACTATGTACAGTAGAGTACACTTATAGTGAATTACGTCATTATATGACAATTTCACTACTTGCATTATATGTCATTATATGACAATTTCACTACTTACAGTAGAATACCGTTATAGTGAATTACGTCATTATATGACAATTTCACTACTTACAGTAGAATACATTCATAGTGAATTACGTCATTATATGACAATTTCACTACTTACAGTAGAATACATTCATAGTGAATTACGTCATTATATGACAATTTCACTACTTACAGTAGAATACATTTATAGTGAATTACGTCATTATATGACAATTTCACTACTTACAGTAGAATACATTTATAGTGAATTACGTCATTATATGACAATTTCACTACTTACAGTAGAATACCGTTATAGTGAATTACGTCATTATATGACAATTTCACTACTTACAGTAGAATACCGTTATAGTGAATTACGTCATTATATGACAATTTCACTACTTACAGTAGAATACATTTATAGTGAATTACGTCATTATATGACAATTTCACTACTTACAGTAGAATACCGTTATAGTGAATTACGTCATTATATGACAATTTCACTACTTACAGTAGAATACATTCATAGTGAATTACGTCATTATATGACAATTTCACTACTTACAGTAGAATACATTCATAGTGAATTACGTCATTATATGACAATTTCACTACTTACAGTAGAATACATTTATAGTGAATTACGTCATTATATGACAATTTCACTACTTACAGTAGAATACCGTTATAGTGAATTACGTCATTATATGACAATTTCACTACTTACAGTAGAATACCGTTATAGTGAATTACGTCATTATATGACAATTTCACTACTTACAGTAGAATACATTTATAGTGAATTACGTCATTATATGACAATTTCACTACTTACAGTAGAATACATTTATAGTGAATTACGTCATTATATGACAATTTCACTACTTACAGTAGAATACATTTATAGTGAATTACGTCATTATATGACAATTTCACTACTTACAGTAGAATACATTTATAGTGAATTACGTCATTATACATGTATGAAAATTTCACTACTTTTTTTTAACTGTATACAACTTTTATGAATGTATAATAACGTTTGAATTAACATAAGTGATATTAATTAATACATCAGGCAACTTAAAGCCTCTCAAAATATATAATTATCTGAAAAAAGCACAAAAACGAATAATCTATCAAGGCTCTGTAAATCAATTTTCATGAAAGAAATATGCTTTGTCAAGACTTCATGGTTCGTTTTTGTTCATGATTATATGAAATCAATGTCAAATGTAAATGCGTGTAAAAAGCGCTTTTCAGAATTTCTTTACAGAAAATAGATTTGATAATAGGGATCGTAAAAACCACAACGATCAAAGACGAGTTTCAATTATGTTGTGCGTTATGACACCCGATACCGTTACAAAATATGAGTTGTATATGATAGCTAATAACATCAGGGCTATGGAATGGCGCGCTTAATTCCTTTGCAATCTATTTGTACAAAAACTGAATATTGTTCGCCGCGTATAGAATATCAGCTACTGCGCTCTTTGGATGTATGTTATGGCCGTGGCTCTCTGTTTTTCACAAAAAGAAACCATTAATGTTTTCAAACAATTTTGTCTTGATTACGCTAAAACGTTATTACCGGGAGTCGCATTATTGCAATAACTAGCGGAAAATGCTTTTTTCCCGTGCAATATTGGTATTTCTACGTCGTGTTAAGCTAATTTAGCTTTTTGCAATTGAGCTGGCATTATGTTTTACTTGGTTGAGTTATAAAAAGCCCATTCAGAATTCTTTTTGTACATCTGTAATTCTTGGTTGCATAAAGCTGGAACGCACTTTAAATTTAGTATCATTCTCTGATCCCCTCCTCTTAGATAAATTATTTTAATTGTGTTCTCGTCGCGAATCTCGTACTGCGTGTAAGAATTATTATTATTTAACAAAATATTCTAAATGAAAAAAGATCAGTCCGATAAAGAAGTCCGCTATTCGCAATTCACTAACTGCGTTCTAGAATGCAGTTCGCAATTCAAACAAATTGTATTGCGAACTGAGAACTGCGTTCCAACTGTATACAACCGCCATCCTTGGATAATCGGTTGGCTACGTACGACTATCTTTGCCGAATGGAAGATGCTTATATAATATTTTATTCATTTTCTGGACAAGACGGGTAGATCTGTAGATAGATCATTGTAGATTTAACCTACTTTTTTGATAGCAGTAAATATATATAAAATGTAAATAACATGGACTTCTGTCAAGCTATTGATCACGTGACCAGACATATCAATAGATAAGTATTTTGTATAATATTGAGTCAATGACCTCTTCTATTACAACAGGCTTTTGAAATTGATCACCATTTAAACGTGTACCTAATGACATAATATACCCTTCTCTTAATAATTTTACATTAAATCGACAAATGAAAAATGTAAAACTTTATTACAAATATGTATTAAACTGTATGTCAATACGGTAGACTTTGCTCTAAATCTATTTGATTGATTTAACATTGAACTACGGACTGATAAATGTCATGGAAAATAAAACGTTAAAACAGTTTTACATAGAAAGGCGTGTCAAAATGTCAACTTCGTCTTGTTAATTCATCGCTATTTGAAACATATTTCTTATCAATAGACATAATCACCCTGTCATTGACTTAGTATTTGACATATGAGTTTTAATTGAGCTCATGCTAATATTTTATCATATCTAAAAGATAAAAATCGTGGAAGCTATCTAAATTGTTGCGCATGAATACAAAATGTACATGTATATGTATTTGTGAAATTTGGTTTTACGATACTGGGACTATGCAGTTCGTATTTAATTCATTTATAATTCTGTCTATGAATGTATAAACTTACAAATCATGTTTTTTTTTTATTAAAAACCTCTCATATTTCAGGTTCATTGACATGCGAAGTGCTAAGTATGTTACAGTTTCCATTCAATATACAAAAAAATGTACATAGACGAAAGCTGTCAATTTAATAATTATAGATCTTATAGATCTATAATTATGATTTGAATCAATTACTTCTTAAAGATAATTACAAACTGTAACTAAATCCTTAAGTAATAAATGTATTATGTCATTTTCACAAGTTTTGTAATTCTTTTAGAATTTTTAATACTTCGCGAAAAAAAAACCCCAGAGAAACGGAGCTAATGCAGAGATTTTTAGTAAAATTTGAAAAAAAGGAAGAATGAATGAAGCAGTATCGTATCTAGTATTGGTATAAATACATAACCAGCGCGATTAGCTTAGTTGGTACGATATCTGACTTGCAAGCAGGAGGTCGCGGGGTTGAGCCATGCATCGGGTTCTTTGTTTATCTCCTCCTTTTACTATTGGTGCCGTGAGTGTGAGACTAGCCTTGGAATCCTAAAGCTGGGACGAGGCAAAGGCTAGATTAGTCAAAAGAACCTGTGGCTGTGGCGATTAGTTACTTTGAGATAAATGGAAGGAGGAATGCAGCAATATACTTAGTAGTATATTGAGTCCAATTAGCTCAGTTGGTAGAACATCTGACTTGCAAGCGGGAGGTCGCAGGTTCGAGCCCCGATTTGGGTTCTTTCTACCCCCCTTTGTATTATACTAGTTTAAAATGTTACATATTTTTCATAATCCGCCTGCGATTTTTTTTCTGTATTTGTTAATGTTTTCCGGGAGAAAGATCTAAACCAGTCATGAATTTCTGTCAAAATCCACGTTTGTCTCGATAATAGAGAATTTCTTATATCAGACTCCATATTGTCTTTTTATCTTAACATAAATAGCAGACTTTGTAAATTTGGTTTTTAAACGATATTGATCAGCTGTCACTCTTGCTTATTTGTTATCATTTAAACGATGCCAAAAACAATAAATGCAAATCCATATAAACAAAATGTCGAAATTTTATGAAAAATCATTGACATGCATTACGCAATTTTTTGGGGAAAACTTTAGATTTCGATACTAGCAGACATGTCTTGGCTTTCGTGATTTCTTGATGTTATATGTCTATGTGTAACATGGCGGGTATCCGAAAATAAGCACTACAAGGCATGCATCCTGTTGCATGAATATTTAGTAACGCCACAAACATACTGACATTGGCACCGCGGCCGCAATATGTACACTACGGTAGCGCTACGTGACGTCACGTTATACTGACAATGGCACCGCGGCCGCAATGTGTACACTACGGTAGCGCTACGTGACGTCACGCTATGTATAGAACGTCACTACGGTTTAGTACGCCGTACCTGTGACCTCGGTCACGGCTAATCATACTCCTGTATGAAAATTTGACAAAAAGTTGACGTTCCCTTACATGAAGACAACAGTATGGTTTTTCACACAGCATGATTTAACCAATTCTCTAACCTCTATAGAGCAACAACTTCACAACAACGTGATAATTGCTTTGGAGAGGTTGCACCGTATTTTAGGTGATATAAATTTGCATACCAGTATGAAGCAATTTAATATATAAGATAGAATGACAACGACGGGGAACATTGTCCCTTTTTTGTAACATTACTTCCAAAATACCCATACCCCCGTTTCGTACTGCACTGGTGTGAGTTGTTAGAACACAAACATGAACTTAATACTGCCATCAAACACCCCCATGATACCACAAGGTGTTACAATCATTTCCAGCTTAATACTGTAAATCTGGTATTATTCGCGATGTTTTTATTTTCGCTAATATTCGCGAATGGAAGGCTTCGCGAATTCATAAATCCGCGTAAATTTATTAATATAACGTAATTACTGTTCGAAGATCATAGTCCGAAATTTTCATTATTAAATGTGTAGACAGACTGATAAATAAACAGACCACTTGTCTGTATGTACACTATACATGTATATTGTGTTTCGTTAACATAATAATTATGCAGTTGTGCTAATTGGTGTGCCTTAAACACATCAAACAAACAAACATTGTGCGTGTTGCCTAGTGTTGTACTGTACTTTTCTGACATATCTTCTATATGAAAATGTTAGTGTAGTGTAGCCCATGTATCATTATTTCTATGACAGTTATCTTAGACACTTCAATTTATTTTACGACAAATTTTCTAAATATTGCAGGAGTTGCTGCCCTTGTTGAAAAATAGAAAAGTTTAAATTTTGTAGATATTTCGGGGTAACCTATATTTTTCTTTGTCAAATTAGATTGATAATGTGCTATAGCATTTTTTACCACGATTTTTCATTGAAATGGGTGTTCTTTTTCCTTTAGTCTTTGAAAAAGGGGCTACTCAATAAGACAATAAGTCTGTTTATATTTTAGTGCTAATCATAATACAGAAAATAATACTGTGGAATCATTGATTTTCGTTGGTGATTTAAATTCGTGGATGAGCCGACACACGAAATCAAATCCCCACGAATTGAAATGCAGAGATAAGGCATTTTTTCCAAAATCAAAATCCAAGAATTTATGTGGCCACGAAATTGCCATTTTAGTAAAAAATACGAAAATAAATGAATGTACAGTATATAATTATTATATAGTTCGGATTGTAATGCTTGCGTGCTTTCATGGCCTGACAAACTTCGAGTTGGCATAAAGAATGAATTACAAATATGTAGTGAAAATTGTTATTAAATAATTTGCCTCGCATCTAAAGCATTGATCTGTTTAAAGTTCCGTTGCCTAGCAACAAACTGAATCATTATTTATGTAAAAGTATACAATTAGTTGTTCTGTTAGAATCTGTAATAAAACTGCTAAAAGTAAGTATGTGAAATGGAATTTAAGCTTTAAGCAAATTTAAACTTTCTTATAACGCATGAAGCGTGATTCAAAATAAATTTTCATTGTTTATACAGTGGCAAACAGACTGAATGATTTATTTGAACAAGATGTTTTTAAAACACAATGGCCAGTGACCTTGACCTATGACCTACTCACCTGAAAATGCACAGATCATGTAGAAGTTGTCATGTGGAACCGACTTATGAAGTTTGATGAAGTAGTCAGACGGAAGCGTTTTGATTTTATAGGCAAGGTTAAAGTTTGGTACAAACGAACAGACAAACAGGCAGGCAAAAAAACCAACACTATTGCCCCGATCTATCGATACCGGGGTATAAAAAAACATCATACTATGCATGACGTGGCACATTACTACGGACTAAAATTGTTTCTATTTGCAGGGTTTATCTTGTGTATTTAGTAACGTGTGAGTATTCGTAAACATGCCACTTAGGTCTAATCAAAAGGTGGAACTCAAAATTGACGCTCATCGCATAAAAACGTCACTTTAAACAAATGACTAAGTTTGTGTTTGTCTAAGTTATACCTTTATGTAGCTACAAAATAAATGCTGATCAATTCGACTGTTTTCAAAACATTACGTATATTTACCATGTTGTTTAATAAATTATCTTCTTCAATTTTGTGATACGGACACGTGTCTAAATGATAACCTAAGACATGATTTTGTTTCTGAAAGGTTATGTAATTTAAATATAGCGAATATAGCCATATCTGTATGAATTAAATAATTAAACACAGTCAGATGTGCATGCACTAAACTCAGCCATATCTGTATGAATTAAATAATTAAACACAGTCAGATGTGCATGCACTAAACTCAGTCATATCTGTATGAATTAAATAATTAAACACAGTCAGATGTGCATGGACTAAACACAGCTATATCTGTATGAATTAAATAATTAAACACAGTTAGGTGTGCATGAACTAAACACAGTCTGAGCTAATAAAATTAAAAACTAAACCCAGTCAGATTTGCATGAATAAAACACGATAAAGGTATGTAATTTAACTAAATGTAATTTCGTCATGACCAACTCTTTCTCTTTCATTTAAGGTTTTTGATCAAGCCATCGAATTGAAAAAAAGATATTCAATAAAATGATTATATCTTTTAATATAGATGTTTATATAAGAAGCATTTAGAAAAACGCATGCTTTTGATATAACATTGATCGGTTTATTAAACACGAGAGTTAATAGATATACACTGTACATGTAAAAATAAGTGCAAGTTTAAAGAACATTTAATGAATTTGTATATTTACTTTCAAACAACTGTGGATACCACACCTTTAGTGTACTCAGATTGGCATGTTTGGGAATCAGAGTACCCGAGTGCAAACATTGTCTTAACGTCTGATGTCAGACATATTTACGTAAGCCATTCGGAATGCTTCGGTATTTTCGTGCAGTTTAATAATAAAGACCGTCCCTGGAAAGCTCTGAATGAGTCAGTCTTTCATGTTTGTAACCAAATATCAAACTTTTTCAGTAGTCGACATAATGACTTCCCATTTAAACCGTGGCAATGACTCCGGTTCCGCCATTTTTGAACGGAAATTAGGTACCTGATTTTACCCAGTCCTCATCCAAGAATCTCGTGAGAGTTGAGACGTGAACAGACATGTAAATGAAGGACAACGAACGATAGCTCTGGATAGAAATGGTACGCTATCGTTTTAGCTAAGCTAAGGCAAAAGTATCGTAATTCTAATGCCAAGTTAGGGCACTTTCGTTGAAAATATCCGATTTCAGTTTGGGGTTTTGGTTTGGTTACACATTGAACTTTAAGCTAAAACTGGTTTCGATTAAAAATGGATGGTGAACAAACGAGCATTCGACGAAGCAAACTGTCGACAGAGAGGGTCTTTACTTTACTTATGTTCTTATATTAACAGGAACAGGAAGTTTATAAAGAAAAATAATAAAAAAGAATGAACAAAAGGGTTCCCTTTTTGGGTTCCTTTGGGTGGTGTGGTCTTTGTTTGGGAGGGGTCCCTGGGGGAGTGATCACTTGGGAGGAGGTGTCCCTTGGGTGGGAAGGGGTCCCGCGGGGTCCCGGGGAGTGGTCCCGAGGGGAGGGGCTTGTGTGCACTTTGGACTAAAACAACATTTACAGAAAATCTACCGTATAATGTGTTATATAAATATCACTTTTTCTGAAAGGGCATCATTTAAAAATCGTCAGCGCGAGAAAAATGTTGACCGAGGCAACCATTACATTTTCGAGGGCTGGTGATTTTTGATAACTTCAGATTTCAATATATCATGACAACGAATGGTATGATAAAATACGAACGAACAAGTTTCAAAAACCACTTATTACATTTTATTCATTGTATTGTTAGATCTAAATAGAAAATATTCAACGATACAATACATGCGCATTCATTTCACCAATCAATATCACATTTTATTCAGTGTATTGTTACACCCAAACACAAGATATTCAATGATATAATAAATACGAAAAACTTTCAGGAATCATTTATTGCATTTAGTAAATTGCATAATAATATCTAAACGCAAATATCAATTTGATATTATAAATCGTAAGGTAGATTGAAGACCTCCCATTTAACAAATATTTCTAAAAGTGACAATACCGTAACATCGAAGAATCGCGAACGTATAGATGTCTTTCTATGTTTACATAAACCCTTAAAGTATATACGTATAGTATTTAAACAGGGCTTTTTACCAGTGGGCGTAACGCCCTGTTTATTCGATATTTCTGTTATATAAAATTATACGATGGCCGTTTCATTGGCCTACCAAGTTTTCCTGGACTGTATTCTAACCAGTACTAAATTACCCTTCCATCAGGAACCGACGACTTCTCCAAATATGGATTAAACTCGACAATTTTGTCAAATTCTTATCTTAGGGTATGACCTGCTTCGACCGTGATTCGAACCCAGACCTCCGGGTTGCAAGTCCGGCGCACTAACCACTGGACCATGTTTAAACCGGAGAAATCCAAAACCCCTAAACAAGGTTTTACATATATGTATTAACAGTAGCAAAATGATATTTCCTATTAATCAACATGAATTCTGAAAATAAATGTCAGTCTGTTCATCTGATACTGTAAAACCAGTGAACCAATGCCACTCTTGTGAAAGAAATAATGTTTCCTTTATTGACATCTGAACTTTGCTCTGAGGTCATTTTGCTCTCAAAAATCATTGAATATTATTTAAAAGAACTGCTTTTATTCATAGGGAGGCCTTTATTCGGAGTTTTTTTATATTCTAAATCATCTATGGAAGTTTTTTTTATAGGAATGACCTTTATTCACAGGGTGACCTATTTTGGAGGAGGCTGCTTACACAGGGCTAAATGTAGTTTAAAAAATGTCTTAAATATATAATGCTGTCTTAGGCCAAGAAAAAATGAATGATTGCCCAAACGCGACTGACCCGGAAACTTTGATGTACCTTTAAGGCCAAGACTATTTTTTTCAGTACGAGGACCGCATATAGGCATTTTGTTCCGTTCATTCTTTCAATATCCGCGTTTTTAACAATATGTTTTTTGACTCAGACTTGGTTCAAAATGAATAAAAAAAATCCATATTAAATAACCTAGCCAAAATTTCAGACTTAGGTAGCATTATGGCAAACATAGAAAGTTTTAATTTACGCCTTTGATATAATACTCGTACGTGAAAACAAATTCTACGTGAGAACATGGACAGATGCAAATTGAATTTTTTAAACATGTCGCCATTAAAACGCTTTCGATCTATTTCTAAACACATTCTTATTTAATCTACACCATTTAAACAATATATTCACTATAATCCAGGTGGCGCTTTCCGCCTTGTGTGAAATTCTAATTCACGTGGTTTCTTATAAAACATTTCCTCTGTTATCGATTACATCAGATAAATTTGGTTAGACTTCATTTTTTTCGGCAATTAAGAAAAAAGGATTCCCACTGGGTTAGTCAATTTTAGAATTATGCAAAAACTTGGCTAAATTTTGTTTAGATAACAAAGCATGCTGTGTAATTTGTTCATTGGCGATGTTAACAAATTCAAAAGGGTTCAAGGAGAAATCCATTTATTGAATAAGATATTTACAGAACAAAGTTTTTGTATTTCGTGAATAAATCGGGCAACGATCGCGATTCTTCTTTAGTTCTTACACGTACTTGAATATCCTTAATTGACGAATGTTGCATTGTGGTACTTCCGCTAGAAACTGCATGGGATACTCCCCTGAAGTGGTTGGCAGGTGACTTAATTGTTAATCAGTACTGAAAACTTTGAATATTTCATTTAATGCTGAACTGATATGCTTTAATTTGTCCAACGGCTTGCGCGAAAAAAGCCTTCATATTAAGGTGAGTATCAAACTCATAACCAGTTAAGGCCACAGTTTGCGTAACGTTTTCTACACGTACCTGAGCTAGGACAGCTTATTTTCATACATGAACATTCTATATTTTTACCGATTAATAAATTAAATAATTGTTGGGATTATTATTATTTATTACATTATTACAAACGACTATCTTAGTTAAAACAGTGTCATCCAAGTAAAAAAAACCCCAGAGCTATCTTAGTTAAACATAACCATTTGAGGAAAAACAGAGCTATCGCTTTAACAAAACGGGATATCTTAGTTAAAAACAAACAGAGCTACTTAGTTAAAAACAAACAGAGCTTAGTTAAAGACAAACAGAGCTATCGTAGTTAAAGTCGGCTTAGTTAAAACAGAGACATCTTAGTTAAAACAGAGCTATCTTAGTAAAAACAGTTATGTAAGTAAAACCAGAGCTATCTTAATAAAAAACAAACAGAGCTATCTTAGTTAAAAATAGAGTCATTTTATGTATAACAGAGAATCTTTATTAAACAGAGCTATCTTAGTCAAAGTAGAGCTATCTCAGTTAAAAAAAATTAGAGCTATCTTAGTTAAAACATAACCATCCTAGGAACAACAGAACTATCTTAGGAACAACAGAACTATCTTAGGAACAACATAACTATCTTAGGAACAACATAACCATCTTAGGAACAACAGAACTATCTTAGGAACAACAGAACTATCTTAGGAACAACAGAACCATCTTAGGAACAACATAACCATCCTAGGAACAACAGAACTATCTTAGGAACAACAGAACCATCTTAGGAACAACAGAACTATCTTAGGAACAACAGAACCATCTTAGGAACAACAGAACCATCTTAGGAACAACAGAACTATCTTAAGAACAACAGAACCATCTTAGGAACAACAGAACCATCTTAGGAACAACAGAACCATCTTAGGAACAACAGAACCATCTTAGGAACAACATAACCATCCTAGGAACAACATAACCATCCTAGGAACAACAGAACTATCTTAGGAACAACAGAACCATCTTAGGAACAACAGAACCATCTTAGGAACAACATAACCATCCTAGGAACAACATAACCATCTTAGGAACAACAGAACTATCTTAGGAACAACAGAACCATCTTAGGAACAACATAACCATCTTAGGAACAACATAACTATCTTAGGAACAACATAACTATCTTAGGAACAACAGAACCATCTTAGGAACAACATAACCATCTTAGGAACAACATAACCATCTTAGGAACAACAGAACTATCTTAGGAACAACAGAACTATCTTAGGAACAACAGAACTATCTTAGGAACAACATAACTATCTTAGGAACAACAGAACTATCTTAGGAACAACAGAACTATCTTAGGGCTATCTTAGCTAAGATACAGTAAACTCACAACAAAAATCGTCATTGTGAAAGACAAGACATAATCTGGCCTTTATTCACAGGGTGACCTTTGTCCGAAGGTGATTGCTCGCACAGATTCGATTGTATTTCTACAAAACGATGTCATTGTCTGCATTTTCATTACACAATACACTTGGACTCAGTTGGATACGGGATGACACGGTGTCAGTCCTTTGATAAAATATCCAGTAGTCTGATGTATTCCCGGAGATCTTGTCAATGGTCTATACACTGTGTATAAATACAAAACTCGATACATCCGTACAAATTTTACTTAACGACAATCAATTGAACACACAGACTTTTAAGAAATCGAATAGCATTTGTATTAAACAAAATGAATATTTTCTATATTATGAAACGTCAATTTACAAAGCGCATGCCATTAGCGAATATGTACTTCCGGTGCACTATGGGGAACACATTACACTGACATTGTATTGCTGCAGGTCAAGTGAATACAGACGACAGTTTTCCGTACGTTCACAGAAACATGAGATCTTATTCATTTCAAACTTAGCTAAAAATGTGAAACTATTGATAATAATTATGCTCTAAATCCGAGTTACAAATGAACAAACTTTGAAAGTAAACATTAGTTGTAAACATAAACACAAGATCACAGAATGTTCTCATTAATCTAGGACTTCTATCTCGTCTGATTGCGCGCGCAGCAAGAAATTAATGGTGATTTATCTTGTTAGTAAAGAATTACTTCATAAAGCTCAGCTTTCAATAGCTGTCACTCACTCGGTGCGCATGAATTTTGATGCTGACCTAATTACTAGGTTTATCTACATTCGCCATGCAATTGTTAAAGTAGTTCCCGTTTCATGTTGCAGTGCAAGTCTATGTAAGTTCAGTTTCCATGAGTGCACTCAGTACTTTGATTTTTAGAAGTTTACAGAATAAAGCGACTCTCACATTAAAGTGTAGTACGGAAGAATCTGTGTTAATGTTCTTCACATGTTAATGAGATTCTTTGTAAGATCCATAGAACAATACATGTACAAATAGAGAAGTTACGAGGTACAGAACAACCTCTTCAGAGCGGCCCTCTGTAGAGCAACAACCTCTCTATAACAACACCTTCAAAATTTCCCAAAGTTGATATTTGCTATACATTTAACCTCTGTAGAGCAACAACCTCTCTATAACAACACCTTCAGAATTTCCCTTAATTGATATTTACTATAAATTTAACCTCTGTAGAGCAACAACCTCTCTATAACAACACCTTCAAAATTTCCCTAAGTTGATATTTACTATGAATTTAACCTCTGTAGAGCAACAACCTCTAAACAACGGCCAATATTTGCAGCTCCCGGAGGGTGTTGCTCTACAGAGGTTGTACTGTATACTTATTTGTTATAATTTATTTACTTATCTGTTGTTTAACGACTCATTCGACGGCTATGGTCAACATGAGAGAGAGGAAAGTTATGATACTGGAGAAGCGAGCATTTACTGTATTTTCATTTATTTTCGTTGGTCTCAATTTTCGTGGTTTTTACTAAAATGGCTATTTCGCGGGGACATAAATTCGTGGATTTTGATTTTTGAAAAAATATGCCTTATCTGCATCTAAATTCGCTGGGGATTTGATTTCGAGGATAAGTCGATCCATGAAATCCACGAAATTAAATCCCCAGCGAAAATAAATGATTCCACAGTATAACCCTACTCGTTTAGTTTTTTTCGTGCCATTAGTAAAGCACCGATATATACACCTCATCCGTTTCCTGAGATTGTCTGGACACAGAAACTGGGCTCGATACCTAGGGGAGGACACTGACGACAAAGGGTCCCTGAGAAATTCGAAAATCGAACCCATGACATTTCGTTTAGTAGTCATCCCCCTAATAAAGAGAGGGAAGTGATGAGAAATAGTTATTTGTTATAAGACTGAATGGCATCGCAACCTATTATGTCTGTAAATATCGTATTTGTAATATAGATAGTCTGTCTTTATTTGATGATAGTGTACGTATACCAAAAGTTGAGTTTAGACAAATGAAGAATACCATTGTATCAAGGTACCACTAACACCCTCCTCACATTCTTAGGTTGTTAAGTCGACAGAACAGAACAACACAGAACATGATATTATACGTTATTAAACTTAAGCATTACAACTCATCGTCATATATAAACATATACAAACATATATATAAACATATACAAACATATATATATAAACATATACAGACATATAAATTGTATGCATGTATAGACAACATTTTACAAACATTGAGCATACATATAAACGTCGTCGATTTGACGGAAATTGCCGAAGAAACGCGAATGAATTAAGACATTGCCGAGAAAATACGAACATACTCGAAGGACAAATGCGAGGTTTTTTTTGCTGTACTTTAAAAACGAATGCTCTTCACGTGGTTATATAATTCACGTGTAAAGAAGGCCCAAATGAGGCGTGCGATAATTTCATGCCGGCTTGAGAATAAAGGTCATGATTCCGCTCGACCTTAAAACATTCATTTAAAACTAACGTGTGCCAATTACACAGAATTACACTCAAAAGTATTGGCAAAGTAATACGTTTATTGAACCAATGAGGTAAATAAACAAACAAACGTACAATGTTTTCTCCAACATCGGAACGTAAACTTTACTTCCAGCCAAAACGTAGGATTTTTTACGAATTGTTTATTATGGTACGCCAAAACTGTCTTATGATACCCGGTGTAATTATTTCCCATTCTTAGTACGCCATGCCATGTGTTTTTCTTATAACGTGACGCATTGCGTTTATTTTGATATTACAAATGTTTGTAATCTTGAATTGAGATTTGTAAAAATTCTAGAACGAAGATGGAAAGCATGAGGAGGGGGCGGGTTAAGCGTAAAAATGGTTGTTTCTGCTAACCTGGTAACCCCATTTACCCATTCCCCCGCAACCCTACACTTTTTATTCGACCCTAGGAGTGGTATACCCACTGTTTTACTTACGCTTTCAAGGTCAATAAAAATACTGGGCTATGTATTGTAAGGTAAAGGGAAGGTTTTTGTTTATTATAGTGTCACCCCTATTGAAAGGGCCAGCCAAGTTTATGAGGCTTATGCGACACATACTTTTGTTCACACTGTGCCTCCCGAATCCTCTCTCCTTGTATTATGTTAGCAGTTTGTAATCTGATTCCAAGGAAAGAAATTAAAGTCTCTTCTTCTCATGCATGCGTCTTGCCATTTTTACCAGCATCTGTTTTCTTTTGTAGAAGCATGTACTGCCTTTGGGATCACAATGTATCACAAACTGTCCTTTTTTAGTACTAGTATTAAACAACATGTCGTCACTAGTGTGATGTAATTAGCGTCGCGTCCGTGGGGTCCAGCAGTTAAAGCGCTTGACTTGTAAATCTACGATCCGGCTTAAAATCCCAGTCACGACATGTCATACACTTCCATTAAAATTTAACAAAAAAATGTCGATATTCCTCGATATGTTGCCGGCTTCTTGTTGAAGGATAAGTTAGAACTGGTTAGAACACAGTCCTGGAGTACTGGTTAGGTGGACCGGGCGCCGTACATTAAACTGCAATATCATTGAAAACTGAAACGAAGACGCGTTCATGAGTGAAATTCACCGATACCAACATTACAGCAAGAATTTTCTCCGCTTGACATTGATACAACTGTGTTTCCAGCAAAGATACATCAAAGTTGATCTGTTGAAATCGTGCTAAAAACATTTGGCAATTCTGAATATTTAATAGAATTTCCAGTCGGCAACAGTTTCGTAATTTCTGCATTATTATCAATTTGTTTCTCGTCAAGCTAACAAATTGCAGATAGTTTGTCCTCAGTGTTTTTGCCCGCAAATAGTCCCCGGAGATTTCAACGGGTGTATCATTGCGCTGAATTACGGAGAAGTATTGGTTTTCTTGTATTTGCAGACCTTTAAGTCTTAAATTAAAACATTTGTGTTGTAACCTTACTGAACTGTTTTATGATATTAGAGATCAGGGCCTAAGTAAAAAAATCTATGTTTGCCCTAACGCTTCCAGTTTTAGATTTTTGGTTGGTAGGTAAGGAAATATTTTTGAAAATATTTTTTTCTTTTTGAACCAATAGTCAAGAAGCAAATTATTAAAAACGCGGTCACTGAAATAATATGCGGATCAAAAATGACTATTTGCGGTCCTCGTACTGAAACAAATATGCGGATCAAAAATGACTATTTGCGGTCCTCGTACTGAAACAAATATGCGGATTGAAAATTACTATTTGCCGCGGGTGCGGTCCTCGCACGAAACAAAAATCTTGACATAAAAGATGCATGCACATCAATTTTTTGGGGGGTCGCGGTCATATTTCTGGGTCAGTCGCGTTAGAGCAAACATCCAATTGATGTGAAATAGCGCCCTATACCTTGTGTAGCAATAAATGAGCACTATCACACCGGTCTGAAAATAAGTTCAAGCTCTTACAAAAAATGTTCTAATGGGGAGGTTCGTACTATGTTATTAGATAAATAATGCCCGGATTCGTCAAGATGTATAAAACGTATAGAATTGTTGTAACATATGTTTAATTGTCTAGGGAAAATTTATGTCTATAAAAATCTGGTTCTACCAGTACGCTGTCTTGTTGTTCACAGTAACAGCTAATTAGAAGCAGCGTACACAAAATTATTGTGTTTTATTTATGGTCTTATATTTTTGTTTACTGTGACAAAAAACACAGATGTACGCTGTGAGGGGATGTACTGTATTGTGGTGCTTTGTTGAACAGTTATAGGACAAAGGACATTGACTCGGCCTCCGGAACAGATTCAAGCCACGTGCTTGATTTTAAAACCGTGAAAAATCTACTGACTACATCACCACAGAATTCAATGCTTCTTCGTTTCGGACTATTTTCAACGATATAATTTATTGAATCAGTCCCCGGAATAAAATCTGCTGGGGTTTCACATCCAATATCGCTCATATGTCGTAATATGACGTTTCAGTCCAAAAGCTACGTATGTAATTACATTTTAGCTAATGCCCTTCGATGCAGAAAATTCAGCGATATTACAGCGATTTTTCTACCTTTATGCATTATTTGCGCAGATATTAGCAGCCGTCTAGTACCAAGTTTTGTCTCCATGGGAAATGCCTTTATTTATATTCTAACGGAATGTTCTACTTGCAATACGAGACATCACACATAATGACGCGATTGTTATAATACCGACTGTATAGAAATAACATCAGCGAAATCTCATCTTATTTTCTAAACATTTGTTGCGGTCACACCATGTTTATCATAAAAAATAATGCCTATTTGGGCGTAACGCCGTTTTCAAACAATATTTCATTTATGTATACGGCGGCCGATTCATCTAACAAATTTTCCTGGACGGTGTTCGAACATAACATAACATAACTTTATTTTCTCTCAATTCATGCAATATATACATATTACATGTAAACATGATCGAACCAGCACTAACTTACCCTTCCACATGGTCCCAGCACTAACTTACCCTTCCACATGGAACCAGCACTAACTTACCCTTCCACATGGAACCAGCAACTTCTCCATAATATTATGTGAAGGAAAATCGACATTGATGTCAAATTTTCTTGAAAGGGTATTCCCTGTCATCTACGGGAATCAAACTCAGATCACCGTATTACACACCTAGCGTACGAACCCTTGGGCCACGACCGCGACGTCTGGAATATGATACATGTGATCTTTGAAGCCAACTCGCATTCATGTTCTTCATTGAATTATACAGTGCAGCCTCTTCAAAGCGGCCCTCTCTTCAGCAACAACCTCCCTCTAACAACAGCATGACTTTTTTGCCACTGCATGATTTAACTATTTTAACCTCTCTATAGCAACAACCTCTCAACAACAACATAATTTTGGTACTCACTCTCCAAAGGTGTTTTTTTAGAGTTTGCAACGTATTTGTTTTTTTATTGGAATTTGAATTAATGAATTAATCATCATAAAATTTCAGTTCTCAGTTTGTGTGTGGGATGTTCATGTTGTTGCTCGATTTCGAAATCTTTCTCGCTCAATATCGGAGTTTTAATACCTTCCACAATACTAGTAGTG
Organism: Lutraria lutraria; assembly: GCA_964023205.1. NCBI lineage: Eukaryota > Metazoa > Mollusca > Bivalvia > Venerida > Mactridae > Lutraria > Lutraria lutraria. The sequence goes on along the minus strand of OZ026850.1, from coordinate 16,819,363 downwards.
TCTCGAAAACAATAAAAAATAATGTTTAATATTGTATGCCGTCAGTAATTCACGAGTATTGTATAACTTTCGAGATAAATTTATCGCCTGTTTTTTTCCAAACCATTGTCTCGGCTCTCTATTTGAACGTTGGTAAGTAGAAATCTGAGCAGGCACCATAATACGAGAATATAAGCGACTCAATTCTCTGGTTTGCGAGTAAACAATACAAATAATACCGATTTTCATTCCGTAATCCGTGCATTGGTCTGAAACCATTCAATCATTCGATATCAATATTAATGAAAAGTGATAAATTTCTTTTATTTAATCGTAAATTGTGCTCCCTGCAAAACATTGATTAATCTGCTGTAGTTAATATTATATAGGACTCCGATCAAACATGCAATAAATTTATGAAAACGTCTTGTAATACTTAATAAATACCTCCAGGTCATGTTCTTCACGTGTATCACGTGTTATATACACTTTCATTGTTGCTTCCCATGTGTTATTTGTAAGCATAGCATTGTAAAGCAAGATTTGTGACATTCTAATCAAAGATCTGAGCTTTATTTGTGTTTTATGGGTTTTCAAATTAAGACAATATGAGTTAATGTTTTTTAAGCTAAGTGTTCACATTCGCTGGTTCGTTTAGGTCGTTTTTTAATCTATTTATTGTACGCATATCTTTGTAATTTGATGTTTGTACGAAGTGGACAATAAAGTTGAAAACCAAAGTCAAACCAAACATGAACAATGTTTTCAATTTTTTATAAATTTCCATGTATATTCTTACATGGCATCTATCTAAAATACAACGATATTAAGTATCAATGAAAGTTTATATAAAATACCTGTGTTGAGTTTTTTCTGCTTTAAATTACATGAACATTTCGGATAGACACATTATATTTATGGATAGTCGCGAAAATAGATGAAACATTGTTAAGAAAATTTTGAACGTTTTTGCAATTACATTCTAATACAGTAGGTGCTAAATACACGCTCTTGTAATTATGGACAGCAAACAACGCAGTGATTGTTTGTAAGAAATGAACATAATAAGTGCGTACACCTGCAATATTGCACCATAATTGTTATCATTGATACTAATTAGTTGCGTTTTATTTTCTAAGTGCAGAATTTTCGTATGTATGATGCGAAAAAATTGATCAAACATCGTACACACATAGTTCACGAAAAAAATCCACACACCAAGTAATTAGAATTAATAAATGCACTTACTAAATGCGCCTAATGAAGTTTTATCATTGTTCAAAACTGTAGGGGGCGGAGTCCTAGGAATTTCTATTATGCGCGCTACGTGCATTTCATTATCGGCATTAAAAAGAAGCTTTCAACATTCGGGTAATTCATTTTGTTAGTTTTATTAGACTCTTAGAAGTCTTGACGACATTATATCACTAATCAAACACGTTCGCTTTCATACATTTATATGGTCTTATCTAAAATGGACGACGTGGGGATAAAACGGGGCCAAACCAGGCCGCGTACATAAATCACCCGCCACTTTCGTATACTTGATACAAAACAATCCATGCATAATTAATATTTTGAAATGTAAATAAAAAGCATATACGATTTGTCTGTAATGATTAATTGATAGAACCTAGTCTACTGAACTGTTAAAACACGTGTGTCTGCTGAAATCGATAGAATTTTACCTAAATTAGAAAATTTGAGAGACTTTGTTAAGTTCTCACAGTGTAAGTGAACGTTTTGTAACTGAAAATTGCTTAATGCCATAACATAGAAGCAAAACTTTGAGATAAATTGTTGCACTTAATCCCATTAAGCGAAAAAAAAGACCCAGAAAATTCGTCTTATAATATTCACAGTATAAAATTAGACTGTTTTAGTTAAAAAAGCATGCTAAGTGTTGTCATAAATGTTATTTATACCAGCACATTAGTTGATCAATTATTGCTTTACACAAAGTTTCGAAGTTAATCAGAATTTAACACTAACAGTCAAACCTGTGAACAAAGGCCAATCTTTGGAAATACAAAATGTGGCCTTTATGGACAGGTGGCTTTACTCAGGGGTGATTTTGTTCTAAATAATCATTGACGGTTTGAAAAAGAATGGCCTTTACTCATAGAATTGCCTTTATTTGGAGGTGACCACCAACACAGGTTTGATTGTAGCTTGTATAGATCAGAAATTACCAATGAATAAAGTTTCACAAACAGACAGAAAAAAATGTTATAATTGGTTCAAAATAATAGATGTGCTACTACAATATAGTACAGTACAACCTCTGTAGAGCAACACCTTGTGGGAGCTGCAAATATTGGCCGTTGTTTAGAGGTTGTTGCTCTACAGAGGTTAGATTTACAGTAAATATCAAATTAGGGAAAATTTGAAGGTGTTTTTAAGAAGAGGTTGTTGCTCTACAGAGGGCCGCTCTGGAGAGGTTGTACTGTATATTAGAATTAAACATAAGATTAGTATTAATAATAATCAAATAAATGTTACAAGAGCTGTATCACGCCCTATTTGGACTAAAGTACAACCTCGCCAGAGCGGCCATCTCTTGAGCAACAGGCAGCTTTATGTTCCTTCAAAATCAGAATGATTTCTCCCATTGCATTATTTAACTACAGCACAACCTCTGTAGAGCAACACCCTGTTGGAGCTGCAAATATTGGCCGTTGTTTAGAGGTTGTTGCTCTACAGTAAATGTCAGCTTAGGGAAATTTTGAAGGTGTTGTTATAGAGAGGTTGTTGCTCTACAGAGGGCGACTGTGGAGAGGTTGTACTGTATTAATTTAACTCAACAGCAACCTCTCAACAATAACTTAATATATTCCTACTGTACGATTTAACTATTATAATTTAACAGCTGTCGAGCGACAACCTCTCAATAACAACAAAATGATAATTTTGCAACTCCCAAAGGGTACTGCTTTGAAGAGGTTGCACTGTATATACATGTAATTATTTTTCTAAAGACAAGTAGAAAAAAGAAAGGCAACTAAAACTATTAACTATGAACTATGTTTATAAATACAAGAAAAAAGCAACGTTTAAGATATTTTGGACATTTATGAGATTTTTCAAATTGAATTTACGTCTGACAAATCAATCTATCGTAAGGATTTAAAGAAACATCATCTCTCCAAAGGACATAAATTTCGAATATTTAAATCGTAATAAAATAAAATGTCGAAATCGTATTTTGTCTGTCAATATCTAGACGATGTTATTTATTGAAATGAATTAGTTCAGTTTATATCAACTGTACGATTCATGACTTGTTCCTAAAGTGAATGCATTATTTTAAACATCAATACTTTATTTTATCTGTCTCAAATACTGTATTTTCATTTATTTTCGGCTCAATTTTCGTGGTTTTTACTAAAATGGCTATTTCGTGAGGGCATAAAATCGTTGATTTTGATTTTTAGAAAAAAGCCTTATCTCTGCATTTAAATTAGATGGGATTTGATTTCGTGGATGAGCCGACCCACAAAATCAACGAAAATAAATCCCCAACGAAAATTAATGATTCCACAGTACTATTATCATTGACAATTAATGTTTATATCAGAGCATCATCTTTTTATCTTTCCATACACTTCATATAAATATTTTAATGGAATGAAAAAAAATTATGTAAATAAGGTGTATTTATCCACGAGTTTATGAGGGTTTTACTCAACTTTTAATTGTATTTTGTTGAATGTTTACAAATACATTTAATTTATTTACATTAATAACTCAAACTAAACACGACGTTGGAGGACGTTGACCTTGGGTTCTTCGACTTTTGAAGAAAACGGTATTGACTATTAATTTTGATGGGTGTTCGGAACTCTGTATTTACAGTAAAACCTCTCCAGAGCGGCCCTCTATTTTACCTTTCTAGAGCAACAACCTCCCTTCAACAACAGCATGATTATTTCCCACTGCACCATTTAACTATTAATTTAACCTCTCTAGAGCAACAACCTCTCAGCAACAACGTAATTTGCTTCTCCCAAAAGGTCTTGCTTTGGAGAGGCTGCACTGTATTTGGGTTTTATTATCTTGTCTATTGTTTAAACTAAAGTTTGTCATCGCACCAACAGTCAGGGTCATTTTTCACCTTTAAAGGAATAAAAGACCTCGGGCGTACTAGATCCGCCGTAAGCGAGACGGACAGCGGACTCAGATCTGAAACTTCGGCCCGATAGGTCTTCGAACTGACAACGATTAGGGGCTAGTGGTTACTAGGTAGGGGGTATAACCACATGACATGTGACATACCCTCTCTGATCTTGGCATTTGTTTTCAAGTTAACATTACATGTATGAAAACATTGGTTCATTCTAATTTCCGGCCGCGACCGGTCATATCCTTTCATGAGAATTTGACAAACAGTTCATTTTCCTCCGCGTGTGGGCACTGTTTAGTATACAGTCCAGGAAACCAGGTGAAGTGAACTAACCGCCGTATACAACTTTTTTAAAAAAAAAACGGCGTTACACCAAAAAAGATCAATAAAAGTTAAATTAAACAATGATAGCTTCATTTCACAGATCACTAAATGTGTGAGGAAAATGTGAATAATCGGGGTAATAAAATAATCTCTACAAAAACACACACACACACACACACACACACACAAGACATGAGGCGTACTCCAATAAATTACTGGTACATTCCATTATATCATTTGAACTTTTATGGATAGATTTTATTTGATATATATATGAAGGGTAGAATATTAAACTCCAACAATTTAAGATTTATACCAAAATCTTTGGCTTAATTGATATTTAATTAGGTCACAGAGATTGTACAGACATCAAGTTTGACAAAATGTTGGCGTTAAAGGTCCTCCATTAAACATCAGTCGTATATTTGTTGATTTAATTGTAGATAAGCTAAAGTATTTGGCAGAAGTTTTTGACTTATATTCTAATAAATTGTTATATCATATAGAATTCAGTTATTTGGATTCGATTGTTTCGAACGAGTCAAATTACGGTTGGATCTCATTAACTTCATTCTTTAATCAAGTCAGATCTGTGTTAGCGGTCACCTCGAATAAAGGTCACCCTGTGAATAAAGGCCATTTAAAAAAAAGATCATTGATTAAAGTTTAGAACAAACTAACCTCTAAATAAAGGCCACCTGTCAATAATGGCCACGTGTCTTTTACAAAGGTGATCTTTGTTTACAGTTTTGACTGTACATGTACAGCGCTTAAGTACAGAGAGGCCTGAATAAATTGTTTTAAAACATAATGTTGTGTTATGGTAGAGCGTTACTCCAACTTATTTATTATACATCGATTGTAGAGCAAGGTCTTACAACTTACAATGACTACTTCCTGGATTCTGATCTGACCAGTACTTGCGCTGAAAGAAGGGACTGTAAAGGCTCCAGTCAAAGTCCGCCACTGACTGGATTCGAACCCGCAACCTCCGGGTTAGGAGTCCGACGCTCTACCCCCCCCCCCCCCCCCCCCTAATCCATTGTTCCTCCTATTGTGCGTTACTTGAAGAAGAAGATGTCTCGAGTAAATTTTTTCTTAATGTCGGTATTTTAACTTTGTTCATTCAGCTACGATGTTTTCTTTTGTTTCAGTACGGGAAACTAGTCCCTCCATTCCATCGTCCATCTTTGTATTTATCTCCGCGTCTTTCACAATCTAACATTTAAAATCATTGGCTTCACAAAAAGTTATGTATGAATGCCTCCATGTCGTTCGAAGTGATTTAGAAAATGATAAAGTACCTACCCGATTTCGTGATGGATAAACAAACAGACGGACAATCGGACCAATACGACGTTGTCAGGAATATGTCAGACGATTGTGTTTAACTTTGCAGCCGCGATGAGTATCGCAAAAGAAGAAATTGAGCAAACAACGACCGATCTAAAACTGTAAAAAATCTAAGAGATTAATCAAATAGAGTAATTTAAAGCAGGCGTGGAAGCTGTTGAAGATTACCACAGTTAAAACACGTACAGTAATAGGATATTTACAATGTGATCAAGACAATACTAGACAGGTGTAAAAACAGGAAGTGAAACGTATAAAAAAAACATATGTCAGCAGTACTGTAACCTAATGAACGAGTAAAACTTCCCGACAATGCATCATTACTTAAAAGTTAAAACCTTTGTTTACATGCCAAAGGTGCCTTGTAAGTGCAGTCAAACCTGTGAACAAAGGCCGTCATTGGGAAAGACATAATGTGGCCCTTATTGACAGGTGACCTCTATTCGGAGGTCAGTGTGTTCTAAATACTAGTAATTGCGTGGCCTTTATTCGGAGGTGGCCACAAACACAGGTGTGACTGTAGTCAATTTCTATTCGTAATTATGAACGAACGAGTGAATTTGTCTAGCCCTGTCTTTGTTTCTTCTATTATTTGTCCATAATTTGCCAATTTGAAAGATTGACATTTTCAGTAACATTCAGTAATTTTATAACAGTATTCATCATAAACTGGTTCCGTTCCGTGATGCAGCGCACCAAAGACTTCGTACACACAAATCAATGGGAACCAGTTTATATACATCACTTTTATACAGTAAAACTCCTTAAAACTGGACTCCCTGAAAACCGGAATTCCCTAAAAACCGGACTATTTTCGAAGTCCTATGTTTTCCGGAATTTATTAAAAGTTCTCTGAAAACCGGAATTCTTAGAAGACCGGACTTTATGCCCAGTTCGGAAGAGGAATGGTTTTCCGCGGTTTTACTATAATTATAGCATGATGGTAATTGCAGTTTTCCGAAATAAAGGTAGTAAGGGCCAGTGATTACTATTCAGAGATTATAACCACTCTACCATAGTGTCGTCAGGAACCAACTATCACATGTGAGGAAGCTGTCAAAATAGCTTAGTGGGGGTAACTGGTTCCATTTAAATTGCTACATGGAGCAAACGTATGTTTTACGACGATGGACAAAAAAGCCGGACATGATTAAAGCTCTGTTAATGGTTTCGGAAACAAATCCTAGCCCTTCGTCACAAACATTAAGTAACTCATCTTAAACCAATGCTAACTGACATCACGAGGTACGTATATCATCAATGTCCCACTTATCGTCTGTCTGCGGTGATGTCGTCTGCTTACTCAGCAGATTAATTATTATCAGCAACGTTCAGACGATCGACCATGTGTAAAACATTCCAATATACGTGGTGTATATTCACTAACTTTTATACATAATTATGTGAGTTTATCCCTCAGAAGTCAATGGAAATTCAACAAGACTATTGTATATTTGTTCGAACCATGTGTCCTCACTTTTCGGGAGATGTTTACAAACTTTGATGAATTCTAGATAACCATATTTACCTGCTTTCTTTAGTTAAATAAACGTCAGATTTCGCCGTTGCCTGGTAAAATTCGATTAAAGAAATTGAACAAAAAACGATAAGTGTTAGAATGGAAATCGAGTGCAGTTCATTAAAATGGCGGACGCGTTATCTCGAGGCGTTGATAAAGGCCGACGAAGTTGATTTACAGGAGAAAACACGTGTTTCCCAGCCGTATTTAGTGAAGAAAGTTTCCTAATATAATCTTATAAACGTTCACCTCAGTCTATACATATTTAAAATGTTGCCGAAAGAATAAATCAAGGCTTGTGATAAATTGGACGTTTTGCTAGAGTTATCGCGATTAGAATATTACCTAGTCGGGACTGTAATCGGTCGTTCACCATCACGTGACCGTATATGGACATATTGCCAGCAATATGGACGCTGTGACCTACAGATTCGTGTGCGTCTTTCTGCAGACTTATAACAACTCAAATGGGGCTGCATTCGTAGATTAGCAAGATTGCTATTTGTAAAGGGGGACCAAACGAAACGTGATTTATCAGTAAAAAGGAACATGCATGAACAACTCTAAAACAAATTACTTAGTAATCTCATTCAGTTATCCAGATAATTAATAGTAATTTTGTTATACAAATACAATATAATGAAATAATCTCGAAATAGTTTTGTTTGGCCAGAACAACGCTGTGTAATTTGGTAAATAGTTAACTCTGTCTGGGTCACCTGGTCTTGTAACGTTAGTATCCAACTAATTAATCATTATTACCAGACCATAGTTTTGGTAAATCAGTAGATTGGTGGTTTATATTTTCTCGTTTTCTTGAAGAACTAACAAGTGTTAATAAATTAAAAGAACACCAATCATGCACAACGTATGTTTTTCTGGACGAATTTCAGTCATGGGTACAAGTTTATTCTAGTTGTTTGTGGGTATATAGTATAGTGTCTATATACTAGTTTGGGTAATCCTGGCCATTTGATTGGCTAATGATGATGTAGGTCATTTTTGACATGTTTGACTAAATCTGTTCGTCTGCTCTTTGTTGATAGGTTAGTAAATCATGCAGGCCTTGCTCTGTGATGTTGACCTAGATAATTTGTTGTGTGGCATAATTTGAAGTTCAATGTGGTTGTATCATAGTAGATTATGGTGAATTTGTTAGCATTTAATGTATATTCTGTTTGACTGTTGTAGGGTATGATATTACCATTTGCTTTTAAATTATTCATTTGTCAAATACTCATGATTGTTAATATATGTGTATTCTTCATAACATATAAATATGTTACTTATACTCTCCATATTGTAGGATTGAATAAATACACAGTCAATATCTTTTATGAAAAAGTAACTTCATAAAAATACAAAAACCAATGCTTCATGTAATTCGTCTACTTATAACGTTTCGTTATAGTTTTTATTGTTAATGGTACTTGCACTAAGCAGTTTGATCCTGATTATGAAAATAGAATTCACTAAACGTCAGCTCTTTGTTATTGCCATAATTTGTGACGCTATACTAATATAAAACAGTATTCTTACACGTGGATATGTCTGTGAAGTACTAGTATTACTTCTTGAATGATTTTGGAAACTGAACGATAGCTCGGCGCGCATGAATTTTGATGCGGACTAAGTACTACGTTTTCTACATCCGCCTTAAACTAGTTCCATTTCTATGCTGCTGTGCAAGTCTATGTAAGTTCAGTTTACATGAGTACTTTCAGTACTTTGATTTATTCGATGGAACGACCACGTACATTATATATCAAAATGATGCACGTTATTCTGTGCGATATAATGTTACAAACATGGACATTGTTTTGTTCTCCTGATCAAGAATGGTGATAGTTTCTACTACAGCGCAACCTCTCCAAAGCAACACCATTTGGGAGAAGCTAAATTATGCTGTCGCTGAAAGTTTGTTGCTTTAGATAGGTTAAATTAGTAGTTATATTGTACAGTGGGAAAATCATGCTGTTGTTGAAAGGAGGAGGATTCTCAAGAAAGGGCCACTTTGGAGACGTTGAACTGTACTTCCAAAACGAAAGTGATACTCGTGCTATATGAGAAATCTCCAATGGTATTGAGAATAGTACCCGGACAGGTCAAAAATTCGGATGAACAAGCAAACTTAAGTTGCCATTAGAAATGTGAACAAACATGTGCTATTCTTACTACGAGTTTTTTGTTTGTAGATCTACATGCTTATTTACGGCAGCAGTTATGACTAATGGTAGATTTTTGAAATTGTCATAAGATTAATGTTGACTTAGAAGAGATTTTCCTATCGGCAAGTTGTTTTATTAATTTATCCAAGATAATGCGTCATCAATCATAATTTCGAGTGAATGCATTTTCAGAGTGAGTTTTGTACGACCAGAAAACTAGATAACAAGCCAGTGAATAAAAGAAAATTTTCGTTAAAATGAATCTTAACTGATTTGAGCTTATTCGAGTTGCTGTTGCTACCAATGGATACAGCTACTGGATGTGCGTATTAGTTTTAACGGCCCGAATGAAATACTTCTGCATCATTTACATTTGAACTGATTTAAAACCAATCTATCATTTTGGCAGGATTTGTCGTAAATTTGAGGGAATTGTACAATTTGTGTACACCGAGTTCGTTAAGTATGTTTCAGAATGATCTAGGTTTTTGCTGATTGTAGGCCTTCGTTAAGTCCAGTCACAATAGAACTGTATCCCATCTAAGATTGGGATCGCCAGATTAGGGTCCACACTACAAATAATTAAACAAAATCACACAAAAGGGCTTAAGGGAGCTGGTAATGAACGGCATGAATGAATGATCGTGTAGAGATAAGATTGACTTGTAACGACTTGTCGACTAAGTTTAAGATGGCGGAGGTTAAACGTAGACAACAGACGATGTAATTCGAACGCAAGATTTATGTGCTTTTGGTTCGCCGGCATGGGGTGATGACTACGTGATATTAAAGCTACATCAGCTGGGATATCCGGATTAGTGGCCGCGAGCACAAACATTACCATACATTGCGAGTAATTACAGAAGCTAAAAAAGCTTCGGTCATTGACATCAAAGTACAACATTTTGTTACATAAACTTGCTCATATAATAATAAGCATCCCCCAAATCCATTTTAAAGCCCCATTAGCTTTTTGCTGTAGAAAAATATATGCAAAAACATTTAATTGCTGATATTATCCCAAGATAATTATTACCGACGAATCAAGCCCTTTTTCGTCTGAAAACACTGTGATTTTTGCTTTTGTAAATTCGAAATATGTAGAGCGCTTGACGTCACTTTACTATGTGTGCATAGCATGACTGTGGGAAAACTCAGGTGTTCGATAAATAGTATTTATTTCAATGATATTGAAAAAAATACGATAGTGGTTTTGGCAATACTTTTTCTTGCTATGAAGTACGCACGGGAGGAAAACACACCGGATTCCTCTGTTATAGAACAAACAGAAACTATTAGGACCAATACATGTATAAGCTTATGGGACTTTAAATAATAGTAGCTTATTCAGAAAATGGTTCTGTGGTCATTGGTGTTTCATTATCATAAGTACACAATAATGTAATTTAAGCAAGCATGTTTCACAAAATTCAAATTCTTACTCACATAAATTCCATCGGCTTATTTTTTCAAACCCGGTATGTTAAATTTTCCCATTTTGAGAAAACCGCAATGGAAGTTTGCCATTAATAAGCGAGTTACGGGTTTGTAGAAAAAAATTGACTTACGGGTTGTAGAAATAAGTCGACGATCTTATTTTTGTGATCAAGAAGTTGATGTTTTATCATTGTATTGGCCACAGTATCAGCTGGCCTGACCAATATGGAGGTATAGAGTTCAACTATTACGACCATACCCCCCCCCCCCCCCTAAAAGACGCTGGTACTGTTTATGCTCGTATGTAGACTTGTGTGTGAATCGCATAAGAAAGGCTGAATCAGCTGGATAAATAAGTACCTAGTAAACATTCTGAATCAACAGAACTGGACACTTTGTTACATTCTGGCACCAGGACGGCGCCAAGGAAGGGTTGATTGGTTTACCGCAAATACGACTATTTTTTCAGACCTATTGCAGTTACTACGTATCATGTTGTAATGCAGTCATTTTCCTTCAGTTTCTCAATTGCATTTACTATGTCATCATAGAGTAATTAATTGATCATAATGGAACGTCTTCAGACGGGTAGAGAAGTTAGGTCAATATGCGCAATAAACCGAAATAACCAGACAACATTTTGTATTGGAAGTTTTCAAGTACAAATGTACAGTGCGTACATTTTCACCACTCTTGTATTAAGACCCCGGGGCTACATACATTTATTGGGCTACAACACACAACTTACTCTTAATTTTCAATATCTTTTCACTGTATTCAGCCCAGTTAACTTTTAACAGAAATTTTTTATTCAATCTTGTAACAAATACGATAAAATACAATGTAATAGCGGGTACAAAGTGCGCATTTCATTAGTTAGGCCTATACAAATGTTATTTATTTTGTATACATACAAACTGTAGGTTGTAGATCTGTTGAAAGACTGTCATGTATACATGTAGTTTCGTTTTGTGATAATTCAACATTTTGTATGCTTTGTAAACAACCAAGTGATGTGTTACGAAATTTGTACATTTTCATAGGTCAACCTTCGTCACGTGACACAAGCATTTACCCAACATGCAATCAGTGAGCACTCTGGATAGCTTGTTAAAAAACAAACCACTCGAAACCTGTTAAAAGAAATGAAACGAAGACTTATTTGTAGTTTAGCTTTATTCTTGTTCATGATTTAAACATAGGTAAATTTTAAACGAAATACATATGTTTTTAACTGCTGATTATGCATAATAATTGATTCCAGACGAATCATATGATGTAATGAATGACGTCATTCATACTTTGTGACATTCGGCACTCTTCGTACCTTTCCGTCCGCATTAATTCTGAAACTTTACTGCATTTTAATGGAAAGTACCGAACAATGCCGCGTTACAACTGTTTGAGCAAATCGGAACTGAAACTACGTAACATTGTCCAATGCCAGTATCCAACCAGAGTTGTCGTTCCTGATTGAACGTAGCTGTGACGACACCTTTCCAGGAACGGCAACTTGGGATTGAGAGTCTGGTAATTTATGTCGTTAAGTTTGCATCTTAAACAGTAAAAAGAATACAAATAGACTAAATAAATCAGAACCAATTGCTCGCAATACACGTCATAATAAATAAATAATATTGGTATTAGCAATTTAACAGTTGACTATAACAATATACAAGCATTTGTGATTTTACTGTATTCATACGCAATGAAAAAATGAGTTCTCTAAATAAGTGTACATGTTTAACTATGAGTACATATATTACATATTTTGAGACTGCAGCGCAGATATGACGTCATCATACGTTTTTATCGTAATTTTTAACGTTTGAACTAGATTCAACGTTTATCATTTTATGACATCATTTGTGACGTCATATATGCGATGCCCTCCCATTCTCAAACATGGTTGTTACTTTCTACAACTAAATGATAGCAGAAATAATTTGTAATTTTGATTTCATGGAACAAATAGAATTGAGATAAATTTACTAATACTTAAATATATACATCTGAGTGTTTCAGTTACCATATGTAACATACATGAATTTACGTGTTCATTCTATCATATTACGTAACGTAACGTAAACTACATAATAACATTATGACATGGTATGTACATTTAAAATAAAATTCTATTCATATAAAATGAGTCATGATAAAAAAGAACGATTCAGGATGGAGTCTACAATATTGCTAATGAAAAAAACCTCTTTCTTAGTTCTCTCCTCGCGTTCGCTCTGTGGTCATTTCCGTTAAACTTACGTAACAACTGATAATACACACTCCCTGGACATGATATAATATTTCAAAAATCTTGAGCAATTATCGAATTGTTTTTAAAACAAAAAAAAGAAAAAAATGTAATATTTAACTTGATGGCAGCAAAAAAATAGAAAATAAACAACAAGAAAGCCTTTTAACTAAAGAGAAAAACATCCCACGTTTTGAGTTGACCTACACTGCGTAACATATTGAAAAAAAATCTTATCTCCAAACAGTATTTGTTAAATACATTATTTTTTGAGATCACATCATATAACTTCCTAAAAATTTGAGTCTACAAAAAGTACTTGTGTTTCTAATTGTAACAATTCACTCGTCGTTTTCCGTAAAGTTACGGAAATTACCGAAGTGACCATTTACAAAAATTGATTGTCATACGATCATAAGACAGATGAGCATACACGTTATTCGAATTTAATACTATGAATTTTCGGACGGAAAAGTAAAAATAACAACTCGACTGATAACATCTGTTCCCGATCGTTAAAACGAGAAATTAGACTGTATCTTACCAACATTGTATTATACAAATATTGACTAATGATTAAAACTGGTCATAAATATGTTCGCAAACAATCGGTCTTTTACATCAGAACGGAAGTAAACGACTGTAGACCTACGAGTCTTACACACGGAGACAATCCACAGTAGAACTTGTTATCAAATAAGATATAACATATTTTATTTGCTCTTTGTCAAATTTCAAAGTGCAAAATACTACGCTATTACACGTTTATAGACCTCTTTTTGTTTAAACAAATAATCTTGAGAAATCGGATTCAATTTACAATATATTGCAGGATTGATATACATCTGGAGATACCACGACATCTCTTCAACGCAAAACAATTTCTAGTAAAATATATCATTTCAAATTTTATTTTACGTTTTAAAAATTCAAATACATGTACAACACATATTCATGACAGTTACATTCATTGGTTCAAATTGTTGTTCGATCGCAGTTCTGACCAATCAAAAGAAGCGTAACATTCTGTATGATTCCTTTAAGGATGCAGGCATGGCAAGTGACATGTATGAAAAAGTTATGACGTATTAACGAATACATATATCTAAAACGCTACCAATATTCGATGACTCGTTTTACGAGTTTTCAAAACAAACAATGGTATGACTTCATGAAAAGCTTAATTAGTCATCAAATCTTTTGTCTATATTATACCCTTATACCTACTTGGTTAAACTACTAGACTACAAGACAATATGAGATTCTTGTAGACAGGATCGTGATTTGTTAATCACTAGTAACGTAAGTTCGCCTTTTTCTCGTAAGATTCGTACTTAAATTTTTCGTACGTGATTGTTGCCAAAATAGTGTAGATTCAATCATAAAACTAATACTATACTAAATGGAGACTTTCAAAAGCGATTGATCGTATGGATTAACAAAACAAGATCTGTCCTTTTTAGCCAGAGACTATGAGACTAATAGTGACGTCAAAAGTGACGTCATGAAAAAAATGAAGTAAAATAGAATGGGTATAAATGTGCAGCGTGAACTAAAAGGGGTTCTAAGTAAAAATCTGTACATATATATCATAGAGGCCGTAATAATACTTTGTGGCGATGCCCATTACGGACCACGCTAGGTTCAAGGTCGGTCACATGACCTTTTACCAAGGTCACGTAACAGTGAATACTGATCATTTTGCGTTTTAATAAATCTGCGAGAGAAATTTGATTAGCGAATAGCAAAGGATAAATTAAAAGGGTTTAGTGAAAGCCTACTACATGTATACACAAACTAAGTTAAACAGATTTGTGTAGCACTTAATTTAAATAACAAAATCAGCAAATATTAACCTACCATTTTTCGTTGGTAATTAAATAACATAAATACATTATATATTTATCAATGCAATAAATTACATAAATTACATGTATAACATTATGTATAACATTATTTACAAACAATTTCATGAATAAATATCCACTTTAATAACATGATACAATTGCATACATACAAACAAACTAGCATTCCAATTCTCAATAACATATCCCAAACATTGTTCTCAAAATATTATTCTCCAAACTTCATTCTGTCCATCGCTACAATGATGAAATTCATTTATTATTATTCTATACGTCACATTCAACCTGGGTCATCAGTAAACTTATGACGTCACAATTTATCGAATTTGAATTAAATTTCAAAAAAGAAATTAAGCGCAAGTACAGTTTGCTAGTGAAAAGTTTTAAAAAACGGTACAAGTTTGTTTTTGATTAAAATCAAATTGTTAACATTCGAGTATAACCATGACGTCATAATTAAACCAAGACCCTAGTAACCATGACAACACGTGACAAATATGGCGAAAATATCTGACAAGATGTCCTGAAGTATACATATAAATGACTCGGCAAGGTTGTCGTAGGTTAGACTATATAAAGAATGGACGGAATAGTTCTAGTGTCAGACCACATAAAAATGATATTTTCTAAAAAAAAGATGTCGCGTCAATGTCAAGTCCTAGACACGTGACGCGTCAAAAACAGATCAATGAAATGTCATGAGACGCATTCCTCATTTTGCCTTCATTCATTCAATTTTACCAGCAATCATTCGCTCCGTTTTTCATTCACACATACATGATCGATCATAGATCTATTATATGAAATTCATAAATATTTCTTAATAAGATTATATATAGCAAAGATATCAACATGTACAATGACAACGTAATAATTTCCATTACAATAGGACTTCATTCTTCCATTTACTTTGGATAACCACGTCACAACACTTTAAGGAAAAGTCATGTGGTCTTTTACCGTTTTTTTTGCATAGAGGGGCATTGCATCCCATAAATATCACATTGTTTGACTGACTGTTTGCTATGGTTCACTGATGATACAGAATAAATATTTATTTCTAGCTCACAAATTTAAAAACAAAATGGTGTCAGCCAATTTTCACCAAGAAACATTTTGAGATTGTTTGATTTTATTCTTCGTCTACTGCGGATTTTCCTTATATACAAGATTCTGCATTAACTCTAATTCACTAATGCTGGGTTGACGTCATTGCATTCTTTCCTGGAGTTGTGGTGGCTGATAAAAGGCGGCTCCTGATGCAGCCGCGATTTGTTGTGGCATGTAACTGTACGGACTAGTGGCAGCCACGAGACCGGCTGTAGACACGTTAGCGTAAGGATATGTAGCTTCAAGTCCTGCGGCGGTGGCTAGCTGGGATCCATAAGCCGCGGTGTAATCGATGTATTGTCCAGGCGTTGGAGACAATGGTGACTGCTGGAGAGCTGCGGTAGTTAGCACACTAGGCGCAGTTGCCGCTGTCATGTAGGCGGATGGATACACATATTGAGGAATGCTGAAATTGAAAAAAATAGTTCGTTAAGAAAGAATCCAAAGGTCAAATAAGCTTAGACGCAAATATAACAAAAGTAGAATTTAGTCTGCACATATTACATACAGATTATCGATGCCGCAGCTTTGTAGTACGTAAACAAATGGAGTAGACTAAAATAAGTCGGTTTATCGTAAATGCTAATTAAGAAAGCAATCTATCTCGCTACTGTTTGCGGATTGTACAATGTACAAAGTGATTATTAGTAGAACAACTGCTCATTGAATCTTACATGTACTGTAGAAATATACTCAGAGTGGAATTGATTTAAGGTTTTTGGGATTTTGAAAAATAAACCCATGTCTGATATGAAAAAAAGTCCATTATCTTGAGTAATCCGCCGTGCGTGAACTGAACAATTCCCAAAGCGAGTGTGACAGTGCACATTTCAAATACATGTAAAAGTAAAACTCTGATAATAGCCTACATCAAACAGAATAGAGATATAAACTAATATTTCAAGGAGCTGATATTTGCCAACCACTTTAACATGAGATGTCTAAATGTATATACATAAATGACACGCATTCGAACAAACTTTAATACAAGCTAGCTATGGACATGCTTGTAATATCTACCAGTGCGGCACAACTTTTGTGAAAAATGAAGTTAGTAGATTTTACGGCTATAAAGCAAACACAAACAATAATACTTAACTCAAGAAGAGTAATAATTATACATTTGACATCAATAAGACGGTATATTAAGTTCATACATAGACACATATAGTACATTATTGTAACAGAGGAGTTTGATGCAATGGAGAGTCCAAACCGGACCCAACCACACGTATTTATTACAAAACGAAATGGCACCAGAAATTTGCCAAATCTTTGTCGAAAATGTTTAAGAACGAACAAACTAATGAAGCCTATGACATATTGGTTTATTGATATGTGTCAATATATTAAAATATTTCGATTACACGAAAAGTGGTAAAATGCGGAAATGTATTTGTATTTGTTCCTCTATAATCGGTTTAAATTAATATTGTTAAATTAAAACAAACTGGCGAGGAAGTTGACTATGAGCTCAGATTAGCTTAGCAGCCAGATTGTCTGAAATCATATTTCACAGAAGTTGTTATAGTCTCAGCTGACAGTTCATTTCAAAACAGTGCAAACAAATTAAATTGAAAACACCAGGAGAAATATTTGTTCATAAATTGCAGACACTTCATGTTGGCTTAAAAACGATCCGATTTTTGTGACAATTATGAAGCTCGTCTTGACAACATTGGTATTCTAAAAACGACACAAAGCTGGACTGGTCGATTGTGTTTTGCTTCAAACAACTTATTGCGGATAAACGTGGGTGTATTCAAGGAAGGGAGATCACTCTCGTTGGTATAGATAATCCTAAGGGACACTACTCTTACACAAACATTAATTCTAGAAACGTTATATAGTTACAAACCACTTATATTTCACCGTAGTTTAGAAAATTACGTACCATTCGACGACTTAAGAACGCAAGCTTTCTAAATTCAAACAACCAATCATGGTTGAAAAAGTAAAGTTTTTTTGTTACACAATTTTAATCAGGGGAGGTAACTATTAGTAAACAGTAGTAAAGACATGTCCAAGGTTTAAACATGTAGAAGGATAAGGGTGACAGGTCAGTATGTCAACGCCTAATAGAATAAAATGTCTTATTTATTGAAAGTTAATACTTTAAGTATTAAATCCGCAAGTAATCTACAATATACCAAAATGGTATGAACTGATTACCGGAAAAAGTCTTTGACCAATATGATGCATATAAACGATTATCACAAAAGGTAAGGTATTATAACAGATTAACCGATGCTAATCGTCATGTACGGGGCGTGTTCCTATTGTTGATAGAAAATCTCGTCTGAAAGTTCGCGAACTTTTTTTTAATGATTTAAGTAAAGTTACAGACCTGTTGTGTAATGAGAATGGCTCAAATTAACCACAAATAATCCGATAAATCTCACAAGGACACGAAATAATCTCCCTTAAGCCTAAACTTGATCTGACTATCATAAAAAATTTGTGAGACTCACAATTCCATCGATATTTTACTAAACTAAAAGTACTTAAAGAATTGGGGTTTCTATATTTTTTGGCGTAAAATAAACTGAATGCCGTGCCCTTAATCCAGAGGTTTACGTCACGTGATAGTTTTCAAACATGGATGTGATTTGTTGTGTTTTTTTCTGTTTAACGTCAAAGAAAATCAAACCTGATCTTTTTCTTATTCAATTTGATTAAACGGCATTACTCTGTAAATAATTGTTTTCATTGTCGAAGCAATTGTCAGACTATACAAATTGCAGCGTTGTATACATAATTACACAATATCGCTCAATTAGATTCATATTTCAAAAACTGATAATACGCAGACGTAATATATGGTTTTAAAATTATTATGAAAGAACAAAATTGTGAAATTAAACCGTCAATCCTGTCAGTTCCACTTTATAATTTGATATGAAAATACAAAAATAGTGATTCCTTTTTAATTGAGATGATAAATTGGTTTTGGTTATTGATAGATTTCTGATGGAGTCATCTGATTGTATTCGCTCTCATTCCGAATTTTGGTTTGTATTTCATTCTGAATTATACGATTCCAATAATCATCCGATTATACGATTAGACAGATATACGATATAAGCGCGTTGACAAATCACTAGAACGGTTACTGCAATGTGACGAAACGTTTCATGCGATTAAGATTTACTTTTCTTTAGTTCGTGTTTACTTTTCTGTTTTATTGGTATGTTTTCGCTCCTTTATAAAGATTTGCGCTCTTTACAACCTAGACGGTATGCAATTTCAATCCTGTTTACATTACCGGGTCAAGTGTTCTACCTGATATAAAATTACGTCTGGTGTGGTGATTTTGTGTTATCGATACATTTATATTTATAATCGGTATTGACAAGAATAAATCTAACTTTATATTACACTAAGTGCGACTTCGGCACCACTTGGAGCACCTCGGTAATTTACGGCCATTATTATAACATAATTAATATGTTTTAAGGAGAAGTCCGAGGGGACCCGGACTGAATGAAAGCATCATATCACGTGACAAATTATTATTTCTCTCTTCAAATTTGAAAAGCAGACGTACGATATGTAAAGACCAATTGTATTTAATACTAAGAAACTCAGACATCTTTTAATTGTCGCTGATTCAATTTCGGCTGGTCGTACCGTTGATATGTTTAATTCAATATGAAAAGAAATTGAATTTAACGCCTCAGTTTTAGCAGCAAGTGCTTCTACGTACAGAAAACTAGGTACCAGTATATTTCCTACGTATAAATGAAAAGTTGCAGTTTTACGCCACATTTTGAAAACGTTTCTTTCAGTTAGGGTTTAATGAAAAAAATCCATATGGTTGTACCCTTCCGAATTCGGTAACGTCAATTAAAGTATCGTCTCAGAGAAATCATAATTGATAATTTTTTGTATTTTGCACAATACACATACAGACCACAGCCTACGACTTATCAGGGTATTAAAGAAATGAAAAAATGGGCAAAATGTAATTGCTTACAGTAAATTTGACATATTTATGTATCCAGTAATCATTTACATTCAATTTGTGCAACCCAAAATTTTATTTAATATCATTATTAAATAAAGTATACCATACGACATAATTACAGATAAATTATCATAATCTTGACGTCAGAAAGTAAGTCACTACAGTCCTACGTGAACCAGTCTGTAACCTTCGCCTAGATAAATACCAGACTGAGATACGATTCACTTAAATTCGATTGCGTTTGTAAAGATCTCGAATAAAAATATCATAAAACATGAATGCGGAAATTTTGAAACTAAATACGTTTATTCGGAGGATTAAAAACTCAATCTGCGGTCCAAATAACAACATTTTCAACATTATAGGACAGAAACCCTCAACCTGTATTATATTTATCAACAAATCTTTGAAGAAATGATTTGCAAATTGAAATATCGATCATTTCACCGTATTTATTCACAATTTGTACTTTCTTTTATTACTCAATCGTTGGAATAAAAGGTTTTAGAAAAGTACGAACTATACAGCGGCTGTGCAATTATTTGTACTATACAAGCTTTTGTTTTGTTCCATAGCGCCATGGCACTGATAGATCCGGTTCTCCCTCGCAGACAGGCAACATAAAACACCATTCAACACCATATACTTCTATTATTCACAAAAACATTTGTAATGGCGGACCAATGCATCTTTTATAAGTTGTTTCATACCCCCAATGAATAAAAAAAAATGCCCGAATAGATCAACAACAAAATGTTTAGAAAGGGATTTGTGACACGGTGTTGCCCGAATTAATATTTAAAGATTGTGATAATACATCAACTGAATGCGATACCATCGTATTCAGAATATAGAATATTTAATTGATATGAATATCTACAAATGCAAGTTGAACCTCCCGGATGCTTTTATTTTTAAGTCTTTGATTATGTTGAAAATATATTGTTTAATTGTAAAAGGATAGCCTTGTTGTGAAGAGACGAACTTGTTTCAACAGATGTTTAAATCACAAATAAAATAATAAGACGAAATTCATTTTTTTATTTGCACTTCGTTATCAACTTAAGTGTAAAAATATATTTCAAAATAGCAGAAAAAAAGATTTTATGAAACCCGTTTCAAAGAAGGAGCGAGTTTTTAAACAGTCCGCGGTTCCTTTGATCCCGACCAGGGTGCCGATGCTATAAACGTGTCGTTATTTGCATATATTCGATAACCTGTCAATGTATTGTGTTTTAAGTGCCATAAACTCAAACAAAATGCATCACATCGTACACGATTTATCAGCTCTATTACTTCATATAAGGAATTACGAAAACAAGATTTATAATACGGTAACATCAGTTTTTTCCACATTCCACAGCAAGCGTGAATTGCAGCACTTACAAGGCAGAAACCGTCACTTACGTTTGAAATAACCAATTTACGACACCAATAAAACCTAAGATGTCAATTCGATTCTCATTTGTTCGTCGCATGCTTCCACTAGTTTAGTGGAGGCAGTTTTAGATAATATATTTTTTTGCAAATACATACATTTTGCAAAAAAAACCACTTTACGACAGTAACACGACGACTTTCATGAATTTATCGATCTAAAAAAGAAGTACTTAAACCAGAAACGAATGATTTAACTATGAATATTCATTTGATCAAAACCTTCTACATAAAAACAGTCTTTAGATCTTTTTTGCTGAACATTGATTTTGCATCATAAAATTATTATTGTTCGGGTGACCTAGTGCTCTGAACACGTGACTTGCACAGGCAAAATTCCTAAAAAGGTATTTTCAAAGCTGACAACGTATGACAAATAAAGATCGGTAAAAGTAAAAGAGCCGTAAAAGTAAAAATAGCTTAAAAGACCAGAAAAATGTAGACATATATAGCGCTATCATATACAAACTATAAAATCTATGTAATTTTGTTAACATTAGACGTTCCTTACAGCACTTGTATCGGAATAAAATTTTAATCTTGTTTATATTCTTAGAATGGAAAAACGTTAGAATGGATCGCGAACTATTGAAAGCACAAGCAAACATCGTCAACATGTTAAGTTATTTAAAAGTTTTGACCAAACATTGTACCCCGACTCCAACCCCGACCCCCATCACACAAATCTCGAGTCCCAACATTAGGCGCCACAGAGATTTCAACGAGTTCAACCCTATTTAGGCGACAAAGTAAAAAGAACCTACAGAAACCCCCCAAAAAAATCTTAAACTAGAGTAATATTTTTTGTTTACACGTGAATTTTCAGTAAGGGACGTTCATTAATTAGTATAAAACTGCTTTTAAGTTTCATGACATGAACTTGGATTAAAGACAACTTGAACATCCCTTCATGATCTATTCAAATCTATGTCTGAAGACAATTATGAGCACGTAAGTTCAACAATCATTTTCTCTCGTGCTAAATTGAAGGTCAAGTATGCACGGTGAAATGCGGTTTAGTAAATGAACAATTTGCGGCATGTAAGCTAATGGCATTGTAATCTTGTTCAATAATGTAAATCTATTAATATAAATCGTGCGGAAAATGAGCTAACAATTAAATACAAATAAGACTGTTTTAGCTTAGTTATGTAAATGTATCGAAAATGGGACCCCATGGGGTTTAGTTGATATTTGATTAAGAGAAAGAAAGTAAGAATACTGTCGTATTTCGGTTAAGAATACATTCTTGCAGAAATTCCTCCCGTGCCGTTGGGAAAAAGCGTCGTAGCAGTCCGGGGACCAGCTATGATGAATAATTAGCTAAAAGCATTATTCGGATGAGTAAGTTATTTGCTGGAATGATGAGTAAAGGGGGAGAGTGAAAGCTTTAATTAAACCATCGATAAATGAACTCGGATAACCTCTGTATTCATGGAACATTTTGGAAACTTGATGGCGGCGGAGTAATCTGTACGTGAAAGAAAATATAGTTCCAACAATTAGCGCAATTCGCTCGTGTCTTTTGAAGATCTATAAATCGAACAGATTCCGAGACACATTCACAAAAAATCCATTATCGTTTTGACTGAATACCAGGCGGGAGAAATAAGCCCCTGAAAAATGCTTGATCCCTTGTTGTATATACACAGATTGGAAAAGACATTTTGTAGATTTTTTTTTTATAAACAAAACGAGAAGTCTGCCTCTAACAATCAAACACACATCTTTTGTTGTAAAATAGAAAAAAAACGTCAATCGACAATGATAAGACGGCGGTTCAAAATCATTGTTTATGACGTCATTAGCATGGTAGCTTATGAGCAAGATTTGCGTTTCTTTTGTGAATTTGTACGGGGATTAAATTGGATATACGCCGTTTGTTTTACATTATAATTTATCTTTTCAATCGAATCGTTCATTTATCCATATGTTACTGCTTTGTTTAACACAACCGTCTACAAGAATATGTTCTGCCTCACTTGCGCCTTTATCTCTGACAAAAAAAAGTTTTAAGTAGGTCTTGTAATTATACAGCACACGTTCTGAATTCTTCCTCACGTATTACAAGAATGGTTCCAATCATATATCCAATTTACAGAGTGAGCAAGCACTATTGGTATGGGGTATCGTCCGGTTAAAATTAAGAAAACAACTTTCCTGTTACACTCAACCGTCTCCTGAGGGAACAATGCGTTTATTCTTGGAAATAAAACCTTTCGAAATATATCGCCTGTATACAATTATACCGTCGATTGTCTTAATAAATGCTCCCATAATTTGAAACAAATTTTCTTAATCAACTGTGTACCTAAAAACCGACTGTACGCGTGTATCTTATAACCGATCGTTATTTTGGTCTGAACAAAAGGTATAACAATATACATGTACCATGGCTCAGGGTGAAAAATCGTTTTCCAGAAAATATTTTTGTCATTAACACGTTTCTAATGTTCACAGCTGACAAGAAACGCATCGTAAACAATTTTAGTGGTGTTTTGTCATGTCGTTCATTGGTCCGTTATCCGCATGTTTTCATCACAACCGTTTCAACCCATTGTTTGGCTTGATACCAGAGTATCATTATCCCCGAACAATGAAACACGATGTACAACACAAATTGTTCGACCCCCCTCCTAACCTCGTAAATGAGTTGGCCTTCCGCCATGTGATTGGGTTCATTAACCAAAGGTATTATTCGTGAGTGCCAAAAACAAAGAATTCTTCAAGAGCAGAATGACCCCCTGAAAGTTATATAACATGGAGATCTTTTGTAATAATATACGTCTAATTGGAAACAGTTTGTATCAATTTAAGTGACCCAGTGATTATTGCTCATTAACCGGAAGCTGATTGTCGTTAAGATCTCCTGCATTTGAAGATTTAGAGGGTCGTTCAGTCAGTCAAGAGATAGGTCAGAGGTAAATAAAAGATGGCGGAATATTGGTGCTAGAAAAATAACACAGAATCCGTATCATATCATGACATCTCTAGGGATTAACATTTATAAATGGTTGAGTGACGTTTTCCCCTTATTGAAAGCCCGAAGATGTATGTACTGCATACGGATACATTATTACCCGAGAAATGTTTAGAAATGTTAAGTATTTACGTCTGGTCATTTAGACTTTGTTGCTGATGGTTATCGGTCGGTGAGAGATCATCTTACAGTTATGTTCGGTTCCTCGGCGCCAGAATTTAGCTGAACACAGAAACAAAATGTTCATCTATCCGATGTGATTGAGAAATCAGTTATACATTTTCAACACGTATCGTGCAAGATATGGTCGCCCGATTAAATAGCCTTGGAGCTGTAATCGAGCCCGCGTAGGGACCGATATGTCAAGAATTACCACTAAACGAGCGCTGAGGGTGTAGACATTGTTTGTTTCTACTTTCATGTACATATATCAATAGCGTACGTAGGTAGGGACTTGTTTTTTTATATATATTTTTATCATTTATTTTAATATTGAAAGCGTTCGGGAAGGTAAAATGTGCGACAGTAGTACTGTTCCTCTGGTCTAAAAGTGTATATGGTCGCGGGGAAGTACATGTATTAATGTAGGAGGTCATGTAACCAAATACAGCATATAGGTAACCTCATGGCCCGCTGACAGAAGTCAGGTGAAGCGCCTTAAAGACTCAATTCCGGGCAATCTGACCAGGATGTATTTCGTACGGCCTTGTTAGTATTAGGTTACTGATAAGCCCATATAAATAATAATGAAAACAGCGGGTCACTGATTTTATCATTGTAAACGAAATATGAGAAACATATATACAAACGTTTGCATTTCTAATATAGGGTAATCGAGAAAGTTTCCCAGGAAAGATTCAAGATTTTATCAATGGCTACTCTGGTATCGATAGCATCAACAGTATGAGTATATCTCACCAGATCACCATACACGCGGGGCTTATCAGTAGTAATTAATAACTCTATCCGAAACGTTCTACTGTCCGAAATGTATAACCGTAATTATCAGATCGGTAAAATACCCGACCCATGAAGCTTGTTCAAAATAACTGGTTTTATGGATAATGAATGCTGTAATACAATCAAACCTGTGTTTGAGGCCACCTTCGAATAAAGGCCACCCGGTGAATAAAGGCCACCCGGTGAATAAAGGCCACCCGGTGAATGAAGGCCACCCGGTGAATAAAGGCCATTCTTGATGAATTAATGAATTAGAACAAAATGACCCCGAATAAAGGTCACCTGTCAATTAAGGTCATATTTTGTCTTTCCCAAGAGTGGCCTTTGTTCGCAGGTTTGACTCAATGTCTGTTTGTATCTGTGTTTGATGACATTAAATACTTCCATTGCCATGACAACAATGAAGTTTTGTATGGAAATGTATGAACATATTGACAATGGGAGATTTAGTAAATCGTGCTAGATTTATACATTCTGTTATTATTCTGTTTTCTTATAGAGGCAATTATTTGAGACTTAAGTCAGATTGGAAACACACAATTCCTCTCTGAAGGATCCAAACTAAAGACATGTCTTCGACGATCTAAAACAGAAGCCTGTAACTTGTAATTGTCTATTTAAATAAAGATATAACATTCCCCCGAGGCATCAGAACAACTAAAATGTGAAAATTGTCTTAAGAGTAACTGTAATGAAGTTTGATATTCACAATTTTGGAAAAAGAGCTTTCGTCTCAATACCGAGTACGGAGACGACAGTTTAAACTAAAACGAAGCGTTGAGGCAATGAATATTGAAATTGAAGAATTGCAAGAAATGTCGAATATCTAAACGAAGTGCCAACCTAATACGAGGTGTGAATCGTCAATGAAAAGCGTAGCAACATGAGAATCAATTGAATTAATGTTTTGCGTCGAAAGGCAAATCCCCTGTGACTGAGCCTTCGAAGTCCATTACACCAGATAACTCTGGGAGTTTTATTTCTACATGAGCCGGTTTTGGAAGAATTTATTACTTTTCTGTCTCATAAAAGGAGGAACATATATCGTTGTCGATGGCCCCTGGTGTACGTATTTAATGTCTTTAGGCTGTCAGTAACATAAAGGGGTTCGGGATATGGTCCCAATGAATGATAGTTGCAAATTTAGTTACAGGGCTACTCGAAGATATAATTATGTACATGGACATATACAAACATGTAATTTAAGCCAAAAATATCATCAATTAGGTTTGATAATAAGATTTACTTCTTTGAGTCAGTATGTAATACTAATACCAATATAATTATTTTAGAGAAATTGCGAACAACCTATAGTGTCAAAATTAATAGAAATTCCGACCCTACCCCACCACAGCCCCCATCGTAAAAAATTGTGTATCCGGTCAAAATCAGATTACAAGATATCCACATGAAACAATATATGATTTCAATGTGTCAATACCTCAATCATTTGATACGAGTCAAGAATGATTTATATTAACTTGAAACGAAACCACCCCCTATCCTTTATCACAAATATGTTGCAATTTAAATACATAATTAATAGTGTTATGCGCGGACAGCTCAGGTATAAGCATATCTCGGTTGTCCCTGACAATACGGGAATAATTTTCCAAATCGATTCTATCCATACTTCGTTTCTCTAATAAATTGCACCAAATCATTTAAGTGTTATCTTGAACGTGTCTAAGTATTGATGGCGTTAATAAGAGAAACAGTGCATTAGTTATTTGCATTTCTCGCTGATAAAACATTGAAAAACACAGACGTAGTTTATGTGGGGTTTTCTGATACGCGGATCAAGATTAAAATCGTTTGATAATAGTTTTTCTTAAACTGTTCTCAAAGCATTCAAACAAAACCGTTTATTGATAAGACCTGCACAACTTTTATCATCATAATAGGCATCGCGAAATCATGTGACAATAAGCTCCGAAAGTATTTTTACTGAAACAGTTGTTCCCGTATTTTCGATACAAGCGTACGTTATTTAAATTTCATTTCTTTCTTGAAAGACAGGCAGCTGATCAAGTAAGGCGAAATATAAATAAATAAATGTGATCGGTCAGTCAATGTTTGCTAAATCGGTCTACTTCGTGGGGATTGTTCTGTTTAATCTAAGTCAACATTTATAGAAGACACTACTATCTAACAATAAAATTTTTGGTCACCCCCTCCCACCCGCTAGTAAAAGCTAGTGTTTTTATTCGACCTTTCAACTCTTTTCACTCGACACCGTTTCTGTCGAGTTTTTCACTCGATCACAGCCACGGTCAATGTTAAAAGTACTACTCCGGTATTGCTCTGGTATTGCTTTTTGATAATAACAGTTAACAGTTATGAATATGAAATTTATTTCTTTGATATTTCCGACGATTTGTTTTAAAGGTCACGGTCGTTTATTTATGCAAGACATTAGGTTTGTGCGAATGCTTGTACAAATATTTATGCTATCTTTTCCTAATATTACCCAAACAGTGACCAGATTAGTCGAAGATATATATTTAAAGGAAAATATTTAATGAAATAACAGGACTATACAAGGCGATTTAGTCGTTTCACAGTTACGGTCTAAAATTATTTATTCATTTATTTGTTGTTTAACGGCCCAGTCGACAGCTATGACAATTTCAGAGCCGCATGGTATAGTATGTCAGGAAGATAAGACATAGGAGAATCGGGCATTTGTGTGTACCCCTACTCATTTCGAATATTTTCTCCTGTCAATTAAACTAGGAAAACATGACTTAAGTGCATTATTTTTCGTTTTCTTCTAAAGCCACATAACTGTTGCAACTCCTTACATAAAAGGCTACTTGTAACGATAACATTGTGACGTCACTAGGTCACGTGGATTCCCCACACTGTTTATCTAGCCCTTGGTAAAACATCGATACACGGTAACTCCCTCATTTCCTGGGATTTTCTAGACGCAGTACTCGATAGTTTGGGATAAGCACGGTAGGTCTAAACTTAACTAATTAAAGGAAAATGAAACAAAATATTAAAATTATCTGCAACCAAATCTTTTCTTAGGAATGGATTCGCCATTTTGTACACTTCTTGTATACCCCAGGAGCATCGTCATAAACTCGCAAAGGAAGTGAGGGCGGAGAACCGTGAGAATATAAATCTTGTGAGAATTACTTTGAAACTTGAGGATGATAGAAGATTGCGGTTTTGATGTAAATACAAAGTCATCTCATGGGTGGTGTTTATGTTTAACATCCAATTTGTGCAAAATGCATTATCATGTTTCAAATTAGAGTAAATTCCGTCGCTATTTTTTCTTGGAACACGGGTCTGCTGAAATAATTGTACCGCGAAACTGATTTATGTGCAGACGCATCTTTGAAATATTTTTCTTTGGAGTAACATGTCAATCCGTGATTTGTTTAGTTTTGGTTTAGACGATAAAACATATGACTATATGTTTGTCCTGTTTTAAACGCTCTCCTTTAAATATATAGAATACTTATACTGTTGTAATAACATGAAACATTTATAAATAATCTGTTAATCTGAGGACATTATCCCATTAAAAAGAACATATGGTCACCACGGCTCTGTTAGATTCCTTAGAAATCATTTTATATCAAACTATACTAAACCCGATTGGCGGTTGGACGCTATACAGTACAACGTCTCCAGAGCTATCCTCTCTTGGACCACAACCTCCTTTCAACAACAACATGATTTTTTCCAACTGCACGATTCAACTATGACTTTAACATCTATACAGCAATAACTTCCCAAACAACAACATTATTTTGCTTCTCCCAAAGGGTGTTGCTTTGGAGAGGTTGCACTGTATTTATTAAACAAAAGAGTGGACACTAGGTCACCAATAGGGTACGGCTCAAGCTTGGAATCGATTGATAAAACCAGCAATTACATTTGATTCAAGCAGAAAGATCGACGCACATACACATAGGTCGCATACGACACTTTTATGAGATAATTTGACACGCGTCTCACGAGAACTGAACAGACATATTACAGTCAAGTTTTGATTTGGAAATATAGCAATATTCTGGTAACAAAATGGTCACGTGATGCGTCAATACACTGTTTATTATGGATGCATTTAGAATGTGGTTAAGTCACGGGAACAGACGACTTATTATAGCTGACTAGCAGACTTCATGTCTGATAACACACAATGTTGCAAACGACATAGTGCGGAAGTGATCAAAATTGTATTTGGCTACGAAACTTATTACTTAATCATAGCAACCGCCCAGTAAGCTATAATTCGTGAACTCACTCGACAAAGATAGTGTGCACTTGGTTAGACTAAAAATAGAAACAAAATATAGGCAAAATTGGTATCAAAATGTGTAGAACTGTATTGGCTACACGATGTTTTACTTGAAATTTGAAAATGATCAGAACACTTTTACATGTAAATAATTAAACGTCTTTAGTTTATATATAGATGATATTCCCAATTAAAAGTGCACACTTTCTTTTTCGTGTTAGTATAGAAGTACATGTGATTGTTTTGTCCCATTTACAAAAGACATTCTTATACAGGTGATGTATCCGAAAACCTGATTTATTTCGGACATACCAAAGTTCGGATACATTGATTTTCACTTCCTTTATGAAGTTAATACAATCAGACATATTTATCCCTGCAGCACGTAATACGACATGTATTCTTCCTAGTTTATAATTAGATGAAAATTGTGTATTCTAAATTGCTGAAATAAATCCTAAAGATTTGAATTTGATATGCTATCAAAATGCACGGTTTATATCGCTTTGAAGATGTATTTTCTTCGCTAGTTCAAGTTATCTTAAGGTGATTCAAGCATTAATAAAGCTAGAGTAATGGCATGAATAAATCCACAATGTTGAGTCTTGCAATGTAGTGTCTGCATAATCGGTTACCTCATTTGTTTGTGTAACAATAATGTCTCAATAAACGAACTTAAACAGATTTGAATATACATGTACACATATGCGCTAAATTGCGTACCTCCCTTTCCGAGGGTTAACAAGAATAGTTATAATATAAATCTTAAGTTAACTAAAGGTTATCTCCACAAATTAAGAGTAACTGACCCGTGTTATTAAAGTCTTGTAGTATTTAACAATGGGATTAGAGTTCATTTGCTTCATGCAGAAAGAGAGAGAGAATGTGTATACCGTTTAAGTCATAGTAACACAGAATTATTGTGCTTTTTTTTCAACCAACTGATAGGGCACTTTTGGAACAAAACGTAACAAAAAATGTAAACACCTCTTTTTGCATGAAGCGTATTAGTACAGTCGGTCTTTTCCGCTGGTTTTCCGAACACAGCACGATAATTCACGGAAAAGACCGATTGATTACGGAAACAGCCGAATATAAATAACAGAAGAACATTCTCAACAAATGTGTTAGTAGTCTGTGCTTAGTAAGAACAATTTCACAAAATTTGATTGAACGGAATAAATATCAGTGCCAATTTTTCGTCCACAGCACGCTTTCAATGGTCCACACTAAAACAGGAATTAAAGAAAAAATAAAAATGCAAAAAGGAAATAAAAAGTCACTAATTTCACTGCAGATTTCTGAATTTCCAGCCAACATCAGAAACGATCGCCATTTTGTTTTCGATCAGGCCATATTTTTATCACACTGGTCAAGCAAGAATAAAGACGGTATACAAAACTAATCAAAACACATCAACTCAAACAATGTTCTAAATCGCTTTAGAACTTTCTACCAGAATTATTCTGCCGTCCTTTATCACACGGAGGCCGCCATCTTGATTTTTCTAGTCACGTGACATGACGTCACAATCTTCATGAGTGACGTAGCGTCAATTCAAGCTGGCCATATTGGAATTCTACCATTGGAACATAAAAAAATAATAGCTGCAATTTACTATGTGTTCTACAGCAAAATTTTAGTAAAAAATATGTTTTTACCCGAAATATGTTTTTAAAAAATGAACTACATTCCACAATCTGACACCAGAATAAATATTCCTGCTGAATATTCAATTCCATAATATTGAATAAATAACTCCCTGGCATTTTTGAACAACATCCGCCATATAACTCTCGTCACTCTTGCATACGATACAAATAAATTTAATCAGACATTTCACACCTGATTGTTTTTGTCTACAACCAGAAGTTACACTTAATTTATTTACATGGTGGTTCTCGTTGTTTTGATAAAATTGTATGATTAAAGAGATTTCGCAGACACTGCACTTTTCAAAATTCTATTACAAATTCCCTCCCACATAAATGAACGATTTCATTCGGGATGATTCGGCAATTTTCATTTAAGAGTTATGAAGATGCTGACTATTAGTTAACTTAAGGTGAAAATGTCTGATTAACTAAGCCGCCATTAAACGTTTGATAAACAGAATGAAAACTGGTTCCCCGTATGATAACAAAGCGATCAGATACCAAAGCAAAAGATGATACGTAGAAAAATAATGAAGATTCAAATTTTGTGAAATATGCCCTTTGATAAAATGAACATATACATGTACATGAAGAACGTCTTCTATATTCAATGAATATATCCTTCTGGTAAATGCACCAATACACTGGTCACATGACATGCTGTGACGTAACAAACACATAATATACGTCATACATAAGAATTAGAACACGTAATATGTACACGTTCGGCCTACATGTATTAAAAATACAAAAAACATACAATGTATTGTCTAGATCCGGGAAATTTCTGCTATATATATTAGGTGTTGCTATAAATAGACTACCCTAGTGGGATAGGATGTTGCAGCTTTAACATACACGAAGCAATTAAATGTTAAAAAGCGGAGTCTATATTTTTTTACCGAAAATGTTTAAAATTAGCAACACAGGAAGCCATGTAAAGGTACGGCGTTCAGTTCAATCACGTGACACCGAGTTTTTGCTATTTTTAGAACATATCGGTTCGATTTCATCCGAAATTGGACTAGAATTGGTTAATCGAACACTCTAAAGGTAATAAAAAGCTCGAACTTACCCAAACTGTCCAGGTAGTACACCAGGGATGCCTGTTTTAATAGCAATTGGTAGAGCTGTAATTAGAATCATGGAGTAACGATTGGTAAGAGGGTTGGTTAGCTTTAGGGTAAAACATATTTCTAGTAGATAAAGCTAAAAACAACAATAGTATGAAGTAACTTCCAATGGAAGCCACTTTGTTACCTCTTGTTTCTACTAAGTTTCGTTTAGTGATGTTAATGAATATAACTAAATTGTCTTAGAAAGTTAGCAACACATATTACCCCCTTTTACTGGATAATAATTCATATAATTGATACCAGAACGCGCCTGTTTCATACAATTCCATGTTTATTAAACTGACAGCGCAGTGAAATAACTAATTGTCGGCTTATTTCTATAACCCCGTAACTCAATTTTCGGCAATAATATGATTTTTGGTATAATCTTTTCCGTCTCGAAAAGCTCTTGACAATGTGCATTTGTAGTTTGTACATACTTAACTGCTTCGAGATTTTCCGATTTTCCCTAAAAAGGCTTAATCCAAATTTCACAAACCCGTAACTCGCTTATTGACGCCAAACTTCAAATGCGATTTTCTCAAAATGGGAAAAATGACATCCGAGTTTGTAGAAATAAACCGACGTAATGGTTTGATGTTCTGACATCATAAAAAGTCGGCAATATTTCACGTTGATTACAAGGTTGAACTTATATGTAGTCTACTGCCAATGTATTGAATGAAACGTCATAAAGTGTGTCACGTGATGTCAGCATTATTGAATGAAACGTCATAAAGTGTGTCACGTGATGTCAGCATTATCGACTACAGATGTAATTCAAATGAAATTTTTGCATGTATCAATCATATATTTTTTCGCTCGTTAGAGGCAATATAGCAGAAAATATACGAGGTACAACAATTGTAAATCAAGAAAACTAAGAATACATCGTGACAGTTTGCTGACTGGAATACTAGATGAAACATGCATATTATATAACAATAATCAATTACTAATATCAGCAGTTTCTGATTTAATTTGAATCGGTATATCACTGCTGTATTTAAATAAGTCGGAAATTCGATTATAAAACGGAAATTAGGTGGCATGTACGCGGTAAAAAATTCGTTTACATTTCGTTCGACCAAACATAATTATTAATTTAGTGCGTAGTTCCATGGGAAACACACGTTTGCAGTCTACAGTCTGATAAAAAATTATCCGAAATGGAATATTAATAAATTGTATAAATAACCCAATGAAGAAAAATGAAACACTAATATCTCTATTAAAATGGTTGCCGTGTACGTTTGTAACATGTAACGGGGACCAGTTTAAATATCTCATTTATTACCCTTGTTTTTGAAAGTCGAATTAATAAAACAGTAACCTCCCTTTGTTTATTTGACGCCATTTTCAAACAAACTAGTATTTTCGTTTTAACGAGTGTAATTTAAGATTATTTGTCTTAAGCAAGCAAAACTTCTAAAGTATTAACAACATTTGGGTTACAATTCATTAGGAAAATCAAAGTAATTTGTAAATAAAGCTCTAGGCAAAATATAGGGAATAAATCGGTTGATACATGTATTATATTGTTAAAATAGCTTTAGGATTCTTCACGTCAAATTAAGGACTGGTTAATAACATGCGCGTTTATGCATAATAAATATATTTTCATTATAAAAACAAAGAATGGTTGAATCAGATAAAAGATACAATAAATATGTCATTTTGACCCTATGTACTTAATACATGTCATGTATAGTCATGTAAAACAAATGCTTAGCTGTGAACCTGCGAGCAAAGACCACCATTCGGAAGGACAAAATGTGGCTTTTATTGACTGGTTTATTCTGAAGTGATTATGCTGTAAATCATCAGTGATTGTGTTTCGAAAGATGGCCGTCATTCACAGGGTGGTCTTTATTCAAAGGTGGTCTCTAACACAGGTTAAACAAGTACGTTGAACAAAATAAAACTGTTAGAACATAATATGCAAAAGGTCTGGGTCAAAACAACAGCATCAATCATTACATTATGATAATTAAACTCTTAACATAATAATTATCATCTGAATAGTAGTTAAAACTTTAAAGAAACCACTTAAAAAAGAGATAATTATCACGAAAGTGCTTGAGATTTGAAACAACAATCATTAACATCGAAACTAGATACCCCGCATTTTCCCTCATAACGTCTAATACTTATTTTAATAAATTATTTTACACACTTTACATCAGCGCCTAAAACAGGACAAAGGGTTTGTATCGTCTGGAAGTTTAAAGTTATTTCCGATAATCAACGGCCCTTTCAAACGCGTATGAATATAAAATGTAGCTGAATAGTCTATAGTTCAATGGTATATGTTGATATTATAAAAAGTGATCATTCGAAAAGCAAACACTATTGTCGGTTTTATTGACCTTTAGTTAAAACTTACCAAAAGTTGGGCATTGTCGACAGTTTACGATTTTACTGCCAATGTCATTTTCTATTGTAAATATTGACAATAGTTTTGGCTCCCGATATATCTTCAAAGAGGTGACACTTTATACAGTTTTAATGGTCATCAATGTATTCAAAGTGTTACCTAAATATGCCGTCTGCTGCGGACATTTTATAAATAGATTTAGCGTAACAACGTTATAGCGTAATAATGTGATAGCGTAATAGCCTAACAACGTGACAGCGTGACTGCGTAACAACGTAATATCGTAACAACGTGACAGTGTGACTGCGTAAGAACGTAATATCGTAACAACGTGAAAGCGTGACAACATGGTAGCGTAATAGTCTAACAACGTGACAGCATCACAACGTGATAGTATAATAACGTGACAGCGTTACACCATAATAGCGACCGCGTATGTGACAAGCACACAGTGGTAAATAGACAACCATATATTGTCACGTACGAGGGCAGTCGTGATCTTAATGTGTCGTAATTTATCAAAAACCAGGATAAAATGTCAATGACTGTTTTACAAATTGATAGGCAATAATCAGGAAATATTAATTCTTGTGTCAAAAAGTTACATCGTATTTTCCGTTTTAAGCGCCTTGTAAGATTATATAGTGTCATATAACAAACGACGCATAGTTTTATTGTAAGACTGCGTCTCAATCAACAGTTGAACTATCATTTTTCTGACAGCGACTCAGAAATTTATCATCAGCCAGATTTCTCCAATATGTGATCCAGACACTTACATTATTGTAAGTTTTACTGTAAAGCCATTTTCTGTATTCTAATTCTGAATTAGATTCTAGAAGAATGATTGACATTAATCCCTCGTGAATTTGTTCCATGCTAGTACATTTAGTTATGTATTGACATTGCTTGGTGAAAATAAGGTTTACACAAATTTCAGGGCATTCATTTGACCCTTAAAATCGCATTTTGACTCTTGAAATTTGTAAAATAAAGATGACTTCAGACTCTTTTATTGAGAATTTATACTGAAGAGTCAAATGTACCTAACATTAGAAAGAAATTGCGTTGACCATCACCCACATGTCATATTTGACCCTCAAGTCGTAGTATCTTGTAAGAACCTTGATAGTTAAAAATAAATTCAAAATGACACAATTCAGAAATTCTAAAAATACGAACGAAACATAAACGCTGATCATCACTGTCGTATACGAGGATTACTTCAACAGGTGGATACATTTGTTTTAATTCGGAGGTTGTCGGGTAGAGATAAAATCATTATTTTTACTGAATTCTTTAATCGAGATAAAGCCGGGGTGAGTAGAGCGCCGGCTGTCGAAGGCTGAATCTTAGCTTTCTTTTCACTAATTTGACATGATTTAATGGTATAAATATATTTGAAATGAAGTATATAATTCTCTACGATATGAGGCGATAGAATGTACGCTGGGCGATACGACAGATGGCTGGGATTAATTTCAAGAAAATTGGAAAATCTTGATTTTTTTGTCAGCGTTTGATGTTTTGAAAGAACCCATATACCTAATTTTGGCAAAATATAAAAATTCTGCAGACGATAGGAATTAGAAATATATTGAAGGTCAATTTGTTAATCCAAGGGTGTAATTAAAATTACGTTTGAATTACCGTCTAAGAATGTAACCATGGTAATTAAAGCAGCAGGGGGTATTTCTATCAATATTTGTTTTTCAAAACGAGGCTAGCTGGAAATGATTGGATTGAGGTAATTTGTTGATCAATATGTCTGCTGTCTCATTTACAAACAAATTAAGCAGACGGCTTGAAAGCAGAATTTACGTGGTTACACGATGGACTTACAAGGGCGAGGCTGCAACCAACATGTCCGACATTCTGAGTTTTAAAAAAACTTATCCAGTCCTCCCTTCCCATAATGAAAAAAAACAAGCCTGGTTCCCGGTAAGTCAATCCACTACTTAATGAAAACATCAAAGACATGATCACAAGGGTTTAACATAATAGAATCATCCTAACATAAGATACAGACGGCACTTCTTCTCAGACCCCTTTTTCATGTCTTTAGAAGTCAAAACACAAAAGCAAAAGACTGACAAAGCAGACAATCTGATATAAGTGTGGAGCTAACAGAAAGTTTATTTATGATAATGGAT
Organism: Lutraria lutraria; assembly: GCA_964023205.1. Taxonomy (NCBI): domain Eukaryota; kingdom Metazoa; phylum Mollusca; class Bivalvia; order Venerida; family Mactridae; genus Lutraria; species Lutraria lutraria. The sequence continues at coordinate 16,782,326 of OZ026850.1, read as the reverse complement.
TTCTGGTTAATGCTGAGTTGGGGATCCCTTGGGTACCAGGAACCATTAGCAGACCAAAAAATCGGGCATTAATGGAATAATAAAATATAGTAACTGAACCAGACAATGCTCAATTTCTGGTAAGAAAAGAAGAACATTGGTTTACGTTACTATTAAATGTTTAGTATACGGAACAAACGAATATCCTTTTATCATAAAAATGTACGCTAAACATCCTTAAAGACGTTCTAAAAGTGAGAGAGAAAGCTGGCGATGACTTATATGAGTTCTTTTTTGTGTCTTTTAATTAATGATGCCGATCTAAGAAATAATTTGTATGAGGTTATCCATATAAAAATTATTGCTTTGCGACGAAGCGACCGATTTATTTTTTAAAATCCTCTGACCACAACAACTTTTTTATTGAAAGATGGCCTTTAATCGGAGATCATTTTGTTATAAATAATCAATGACAGGTTTCTAAAAGAGAGGACTTTGTTCACACTGTGGCCCTTGTTCGAAAATGGCCGCTAACACAGTTTTGACTGTTTGTGCCGCGTTCCTTATACTAACTTTTCATGCCGAGTTCGTTATTTTTGTGTAATACACCGTGGGTCGATTTCGAGTGGTTGATTCGATTAAGAGTGGTTAAAGATTTACTATGTGAATTTAATTGCGCTTTAAGTGTTTGTTAATGCGATACAAGTTTTAAGAACAGAGGTATACTCACTTACTGTTATACAGGATACTTAGTAAGTCAAAAGCAAGGAATGCCTGATTTACAGCCTTCCCCAAAGTGTTTATACCCCAATACTTCATTTGAAATGAACAATCGATTTCTCTGAAGATGGTTTAATTGACCCCCTATGGTGAGGACTATTCACAGCGGTGATCATCAAATAGCGCACTTCAACACCGGAAACGCGAAAATGTTTTACCACTCGGGTCAATGACCTATACGATTACGTAACAGTTGTAAATATTGAAACATTTAAAAGGAATCAAAAAGTGCACAAAAAATTAATTACATGTAAATCATTTCCATCATCGCGAAAACATCGGCGCAAGACAAATGTAGACAATTTCGGATAGCGTATTTCGGACAACCGGTATTACGGTCAGTATTACAAAGTCGGTCTTACAGATGTATTGACATTTATGACGAATGTAATATAACCACATAAAAGCGAAATGAAATTCCAGTCTGATCCTAAAAGTAAATATTATTCTAGTTTTATACTGTGATTAAATCGAGGACATTGATATATTTGTAATGACCAAGTATAAGAGGAACGTAATCCGTACCATTCCTATCCCAAAGAATTAATGCATATTTTTCACAGGGGTTTAAACGACTCAACAACAGTCAGGGACATAATAACCAGCCTTAAGGTGGAGAAGGCCCCGAAGCGGGACACCTGGGCAGGATCCTCCGACCTTCCGTCAACTCCCTGAATCGCATCTTCATATGCGAACTCCGGCCTCGGATGGGAGTCTAACTCAGACCGGTGAGGGCCTAGTGTTTACTAGCCACAGCCATAACCACTCGACCGATTAGATATAAATCATTACGTCTTTATGAATGACTAAGGTCATGGTGAACAGAAATACATGAAATTGGTTGGAAGCCCCTCAAAACGCGTCATTCATTCCTTCCGAAGTTTTGTAGAAATAATGACAAGCGATGTGAAAGTGCACACATTCTTTTTCGCGTCAGTATATAAAATCCTAAAATTGTTTCTTAAAACGATTTGCTTAGAATGGGCGATAGTTCCTGGCCAAGATGCTGACAGCTACAAAATGGATTAGCAAACCCCTGTTGTTAAAGTATGACTGTTTAATGAAGCTCAGGTTGACGTCGTAGAAAACTGGTCGCTTCTAAAATAAAACTTGTCTATCAATGGAAAGGTTTTATGATGTCGTGTACGTTGTTGTCATTGAAAAAAAGGAATACATATTGAAAACTTAAACTAAATTATGTAAAAGCGTCTGGAAGCCTCGGCTGTAAACACGTCAAAAAAGACACAGCACAAATTGGTACGTCAGTTTTGTTCTTTTTAAATACCAGCATTAAAGTCAAAGTGCTGAAAGCCCTTGTGGAAATTAAACTTAGATAGAGTTGCGTGGCAAAATGAAACGGGAACTACTTTAACATTCACATGGCGGATGTAGAAAAACGTAGTACTTTGGTCCGCATCAAAATTCATGCGCGCCGAGGGAGAGACTATCGTTCAATCTTCAACCACGAGACAGACCGCTGAATAAACCGATAGAAATCGCAGCCGTATCGATACCTTATCGTTATAATTATGTCCACGTGATCGTATCGACTTACAGCGAGCACGAGGGAGAACAATTGTTGAGAAATCCGAGTATTTTCCAATATTAAAATCAAGATATCAATTATGAAGGAAGAGAAAAGAATTGATTCGATTCATTTCAGATATTAAGTTCCAAGAGTTTAATATTCGTGCAGTCCGATTTTGTATCATCCAAAGTGTAAATGACCAACCATCTTTATCCTGATTAAGACACGAAATATGTAAATAATACATAAAATATTGACGTCATTTGGTTTAATCTCGTTCAATTAACTCGCGAAAACTCGTGTTCTGAGAAAGGTGTGTCGCGATAGTGTAAAATAATGAATATTTTATTGCAGAAATCTGTCAATGTGGATTTAAGTTACAAAATCCTGTGTGTATTATTCAAAACCTAGCATGCATATAAACGGGGGATCTATTTCGATGTTACCAGCCAAGACAAGAACCAAATTTTCAATAAGATGTCGTAAAACCCAACCCGAACCAAAATATGGTAACTGTAATGTCTGATTTCGTTATTAAAACTGTACGTGTAATTTTTATATGCATAAACACGTCATTTTTTGGTCTTCAGTCAACAAAAATAGTAAAAGAATAGGTGCGAACACACCTGTGTATGTACCTCTAGGTTTTGCTCCTAAATACGCTAAATTTACGTTTGCCTTTCGTCCATCAATGATGGGGTTTGGGTCCTTACATGCTCGCTCAGCCGCTTCTCGGTTTGCCATGGTGACCTATAAATAGAAACAAGCAGTGTTTTCCTATGTTTTGTTCTAAAAATAGACGATGAGGAATTCCGTTTCTCATACAAAATACATGTATGCACGTTCGAGTTAAGGCATTCAGTTCGTGATCCCTATTGCAATTAAAACATTTCAACCATACACATCAAAATAATTGTGGGCCCTGTAAGCTCGGAATTTTGCAATTTCATCCTGAAAAGGATCCCTTTCTAGATCTAAGGCGCTTGTTTTTTGGAAGATATGAGCTAAATACAATAAAGACTTCTTTGAAAATGACAAAAACAAATCATTGAGTAAATGAAATGTTATTTCTGAAAGAGTTGAGTAGGATACCATAAAGGAACTGTCGTAAACACGCATTCATAGACTTCAAACAACATGTAGAAGAATCTAAGTGTTGTGTTTGACATGAGAGACTCGTGAAGGACGATATCAACGCAGGAGACACGGGGAAATAGAGAAAAATATGCCAATCATCATGTAGGGAAATATACACACACATTAACGAGGCCTAATATGTTATTTATAAATGCAATTCAGCGTGGGTTTTTCTTGTCTACTTAAAATCATTATAACATGTGTTTGAATTCGTGAATTCATCCTCGTAAATCCTCAATATAGTTAAGATTTTATTTGAAAACAATAAAACATGTCAAATATTTCACATAAAATTATTACCGTACAAAAACACAATTAAATTAATATTTCCCGTGGTATGTTTATAGCCAAACCTGAAAACAAAGGCTACCCTTGGGAAAGACAAAGTGTGACCTTTATTGACGGGTGGCCTTTATTCAGAGGTAATTTTGTTCTAAATAATCAATGACTGATTTGAAAAGAATGGCCTTTATTCACAGGGTGGTCTTTATTCGGAGGTGTGCTGCTAACACAGGTTTGACTGTATATAAAATACAAATGTAGGAATCTTTACAAATACATATTTTGTACATGTATAATAATCACGTACGTATACATGTATACTGACAAACTTCGAAATGGGAAGAACTATTTAAGATCAAAATTAATCAAATGAACCGAGAAAGGAAATCAACCATACAACTATAGTATTTGTATTTATGTATTTATTTTATTGTAACCCTCATTTCGTAATTGTATTATGCTGAGGCGAAAACAATAAACTTGTAAAACTTGAAATCCGAATAAAGAAGTAAAACAAACATTTCGAAATTCTTTCGTAAAAGTGCACAATTTGGAACTATTGTAATTATTTTGTTAGCGTGTTCAACTTCTTTCTTTTGTTTTCCATATCATGTCAGGACTTGAAATCCGGTATAAAGATGTTGTCGAAATGATACCGCTTATCGTATGATATCTGATTAGTTTCATCTGATTGAAAATCTAGCAAGTTTTTGAAATTTTCTGTTAAAATTTCTATCGGTAAATACTAGTATGTAAATATATATTCAGGTGAGAACACGCTGGCATTATCTTCATGTTCGAGTTTTATGTCAAATTAATGAGCGTCTTGAATCACATAAACCATGCACAATAGGTTGTTTTATGATCCCATTGAATCGCATAGAATTTCATTAAATATATTTGCAAATCTTTTGTACGCAGTTTTTGAGAATACTTTAACACAAAACATATTAATTGTTATCAGGAGTTCCCGTCATACGATTACTAACTAAAAACTGCTTTCTGGTTTATTTTGTTTTCTGTTTTATAGAAAAATGTGGAAAGTAGAATAAAAGATTTTTAAATAAAAGTCGGAAACATGTAGTAAATACTAATTCAAACTTGTCAGCAATAATTTATAACAAAAACATTGAAGACATGACCTAAAATGTTGTATTTTCCGACTTTGCAAAAAGGCGATTATGTAAAACGATGTATTTTTATTCGTCTGTTTAAATGAGATGGAATGAAAAATTGCTGTTCGTAGGTCGACATTTATTGTGAATATTCTGCCGAGCGGTAAATACTCGATGCACAACACAAAGTTATGTAAATCCGTTATTTTGCGACGTTTTTTTTGTGTGTGAAATATTTGACTGTGTAGCCACTATGAATGAAAATTTTGAAATGGTTCAGTACGACAGCGTACAGTCGCACCTCTCTAATCCGATCCTTTACAATCCGGAAACCTCTCTAAACCGAACACGTCAGCTGGTTCCGAATTTTTCATTACGTATTTAATTCTAAAATCCGGAACCTTTCTTATCCGAAAACTTCTCCAATCCGAACATTATGTCAGTACTGGATCAGACTGATTCTATTGCATCAGTTGTCACGTGATATGTACGTTCTATTACTGATACAGAACCATTCTGCAAGGAACCGGCAACTTCTCGGAAAATCCACTTTGTTGCCATATTTTCACGGAAGGGTATAACCTGACGCGACCGGAAATCGAACCCGGATGGTCGGGTTATAAATCCAGCGCACAACCCATTGGACCACGCCCGCGGCCTTTTTAAAGCCAATAGAAGTCGCGAACCTTGCAGACGAAAATAAGAAAACTTTAAGAAGTCACAAACCACAAGAATTGTAATTTTATCACCGCAAACATTCTTAACTGCGATCATAAACTGGAATTGAGTAACCCCCTCCTGTGGTACAATTATTTAAACAGGGATTTGATTGTGACCAAAAAATCTGGACTAATCATTACATGTTAATTCGATACATAATTAAATAGCTGGGAATTTTGTATACATTACAGCCTTATGTGAACAGTTTATTTCATTTGCTTAAACATGTAAGATTAAATTACACTGTCAATATGTTCAGAAATTCATCATCCAAATTATATGTACAGTATTTATACAAGCTATCGTACATGTCATACACGTGTATTTTGATTACATTTTACAAGTTTGTATACATTAGAAATGCGATAAAAAATATAGGTTACTTTCAAATTAAGTTTCGAAGTTTAATATGCCTTCAAACGAAAAGCATAGTAATGCAAAACCGTACTAAAAAGTGAAACCATTGATTTAAAATATATTTGTTTGAACAAGAAAAACATTAATTGACCAGAAAATATTGAAGTATTTCAATGTATATACAATTATAAAGCTTTGTAATACACGTTTTTACATTAATTATTCGGGAAATCAATTATTTGAATTTGTTTAATGGCTGGAATGACGAGGTTATGATTGGTGTATTGTTCAAACTTCGTATTTATTAAACTAGTTGTTTGATGCGGTACCCTTAACCGCTAAGTGTCTGAAAATCGTCCTCTTTGATGTTTTGTTAAAACAGTGAAATCTCACTTAAAGGTTTATTGTAACAATCAGGCCTCTGAGTGATTACTGACAAGTGATCCTTAACCAGTTGCTACCATTTTTAATGTCCCGAACAACAATTTTAAGTCATACGTAATTTGCCAACCTCAAGTGGTCGACATCTGGCCATTACGTTACGACGAATTGAAATATTTAAATGTAGGACAAATATATTCAAACCATAGTTGACTTTAACAGAAAATATCGTTCACACCTTTATGTAAATAGGTTTGACATAAAATTATATCAAGTGAAAGCTATTAAGATCTGGACGAAGTCACTCTCTTGAAATCACAGCATGCTCGGGGTTTAAATCTTGACCCTCGACAGCACGCCTTGTTGACACTACAGAGTGCCCGTTTAAAGACTTCGATAAGCACCCGGTGTTAGCAATGTTTAAATCATGTAAACCGGTGATAAAGTGTCACATTGAACAGTTAAAATGACTAAATCTTTCTGTATAAGAAGGTTTAAAAGCATAGATATGGCCTTTTATTAAATTTCGGGTCATTCTGGTATGGAAATGCAAGCACCTCTTAGTTGGTATAGAAAGCGTTGAATAGTTTTCTATGCAGGCACATTGTAAGCGTATTTACATAAAGTTGTCTAGTTTGTTTAGGATTGTATTGGTTGAATTTCACGGATAAAAGTGGAATAAATAAAGATAATTTTGTTTTGAATGAGCTTTGGACGTTAGTAAGCATTTGTGCAAGTTTATAAAGTCCTTAATACAAAACTTTGAGTGGATTTTTCTATAGGACCTTTTCTGCTTCAAATGAATTTGTGATTATGAATTAGCACAAAAGATCCACGTCCTGTGAACATCGATTCTTATGTTCACGTCACTAGAGTCAATAGGATTTTAGTGACAATGCTTGTACATTCAAACCTGTGTAAGCGGCCACCTTCGAATCACGAAAGCTCCCCCCCCCCCGTGAATAAAGGCCGTTCTTTTAAAAAACTCAATTGAGGATTAAGAACAAAATAACCTCTGAATTAAGGTCACTTGTCAATAAAGGCCACGTTATGTTTTTCTCAATGGTGGCCTTTGTTTAAAGGTTTGACTGTAAATAGTATAAATTATTAAGATCATTTTCAATGTTTGATTTAAAATGAATTTTATGTATTTTAACTGGCATTAATATAGTTTGATGATAAGCTTTTAAATTAACAAACCATCGTATGTGATTTATAACTGAATAATTAACACACAACGTGCACGTGCCAAATATCATAAATTTAATATGTTTAGAAAAAGCAAATGCTTTATAATTGATATATGATAGTTTTACGACAAATAGGTTTTCTTTCGAACCACACTCGTCCATACTGTACAGTGAAACCTGTGTTAGCGGCCATCTCCGAATAAGGACCATACTGTGAATAAAGGCCATTTAAAAGTTATGCCATTGATTATGTAGAGCAAAATGACCTCCGAATAAAGGTCACTCGTCAATTTTGTCTTTCCCAAAGGTGGTATTTGTTCACAGGTTTGGTTGTAAATACATGTACAATGACATTATTCAAAGAAGCTGTTATAGACTTGTGACAAGGAAATACAGTTTAGGAGATGTACAAAATTGGTCGTTTTTAAGATACAATTCCGGCATGTTTTGAACGATTTAGCAATGCGGACTCGTAGAATAGCAAAACTAAATGGCTTTTTGCCACGATTTTTCGATGTATCACTGCGCGGGGTTTTCCCAGCAATATCTAAACACAGCATGCAGTGAAATTGATCGAACAAAATAACATGATAAAAACATATGTTTAAAGATACAGATTGATGGTCGGTTCTGCTGAAACCTTTGATCCTGGAAGTCTTTTGAGGAATGCTTTGAGTTCCAAGGTGGAATACGAAGAACGTTTATGAAGAGACATTACAAACAAGAGATAGATGCATTTACCCATTTCTCTCAAAACAGCTAGAAGAATTTTTCTTATAGCAACATATTACAACAAGATCAAAGGATTAACTCAAATGTGAGAACCACGTGGTATAGATATTTCTTAGGTTCTAAGCCTACACGTAGTAATACCGAATTAAGTAGGACTTGGTTACGTAAGAAATTCTCCTCTAAGTAGGTCTAAAAAACTCACTTGAGCCCACGTTGTACCCAAGTTACGTAAAAACAATGCATTCTGATTCTAAAATACAACTGTTTATCCCAGACAGGAATTAAATTTTCTATCAATATGTCAGCCCAACTTCACTTGACCATTTGTGATAGGCCTAATGCAATAAACACCGAAAGTTTTTATTTTAAAAAATACAATACATGTACACTTATTGTGTTGCTTTTAAAGATAGTTTTCTCTGAAGACAAAATAAAATGAAAATAGACAGCAGGAATCACTAAGTGCATTCTTAATTAGGCGAAAAGAGACTTAAAGAACGGAAAGATAAATTCGCTCTGAAAACTTCCCACAACAACAGTTAAGAATACAAATTAAACCTTTGGAACAATTCTGGAAATTTAAGTGTGGAGTTTTTTCATAGCTTGTACTCGGAATTACATCCCTCGCGAGAATGTTAAAACTTGCGTGATGAGCTCCTGACTTTGTTACAAACTATTTACACACGCCAATCAAAATCATCAGCATTCGTGATAGTCCCATCAGTCGCCTCAGAGGACAGAGAGCCTTTTCCGGTAGTAAGAACATCAATTAGTCTGCGAAGTTTCATTTCGTTCTATTACCGTTTGCAGTTTTCCTAACGTTTCGTTTAAAGCCTTCAAAATTTGCATAAACTGCTAAATGAATTTGCGACGGCGAAGCTCGAGTCATTGGAAATAAGATTGATTCCGGTAATGTAACAAATTTAAAAGAAACCTTCCATAATGTCCAAACAATCCGAATGTAGCGTTCCAAAATAGTTTCTATGTTGATTAGCGTGCAGTGAAACAATGTGTCGTGCCAAAAGAATCAATCGGTGTTTATTATTTCAGACATCATATAATTGGAAGCAAAAATAATCTATACAAACATCGTTCCAATGACTTTTGTAATCACTTTATAAATTAATACATTAATTACTCGTATTTCTTATAAACACTCGAGTGTTCGATTGTTGCTTTGACGCCATTTCTTGATATCAGCGGACGTATACGGGTAATGAGCGCACGAAACGATTTCTGTTTCTTTTACTTTGTCTTCATTATCAGCCCAAAGCGAATAACCATATCTTCAATGATACTTAAAATGACAAGTTTGAGGTGATATTTCTGTATTTATTGAACATTTTCATGATAGGAACTACGTAGGTATTTATTCTCCGAGATTGTTCAAACCGCTGCATGTTACCCGTTATATCAAACAGATGCATTCTCTATAAATGTAGGGATTGTTTGCAGGTCTGCACATCCTTATAACCTGGAGAGAAAAGTGCTTCACGCAGCTAATCTGTGGCAAAAAACATATCTGCTAAAAACATTCATTGTTCTGAATACGGTAAAACCTATCAAAAACCGGACCCGTTCCGGACTGGGAAAAAACGGTTTTCTGAGAATTGCCGTTTTCACAGAGCTTTTGATAAAAAATCCGAGAAAATGTACTTGAAAAATTGTCCAATCTTTAGGGAATTCCGGTTGCCAGGGATTATACTGTATTTCATTCCAGTAAAATTTCGTGTTCGGTCGTCTATTGTTCCGTCCTAGATAAATAGACCGCGCATGTTCCCATACAAGAAAGCATACATAATTATGTTTTATACACTTCACACTGACACATAATTTCTAATTAATTCTGAGAGTTCGCAGTGTATTCCTCGTTTTGTTCACGCAATAAAATGTCATTTATACAAATAATTGATGTGATGTTCTTAATAATAAACGTTCCCTTTACAAAACTAGGACACAGCTAGAAACAAACGGAAAGTTTTTTCTTTAATACTACTCATTGATAATAAACCCATTTTGTAGAAGAGCTTGTAAAAAATGTTTATTTCATAAACATAGCAATAAACACTTAAATATCTAATGCTGCAGGACAGTGGTGACAACGTTTCATAATTTGTAAACATATCGTCGAAAGATATTTAATTTATATTAAATCAAGTCATATAATTAATTTATAATAATAATATCAAATTCAATATTAAAAAGCACGTGAAGTAGATAAATCTTAATTTCAAAGTAATTTATTTTTAAACTGTGAGTTTTTAGTGCGTGCAATTAGGTATGAAACAGATTTTTAATGTGCTTACATTACATGCCACTTTACAGCTTAACTTCTTTATCTCACGTATTTACCCCGACAAATAAACGAGAAAGTATACAATTTGAAATAAAACATTCCACACGAATTGACAGTTATACCTATACAATAAGTTTCCGAAGTACAAAAATGTTGAAAGCCAGTAGCGCGTTTACAAATTACTACGCTAACAAGACAAGATGTAATGTAAAGTTGGATGCGAAAAACTCAAGGAACTAAGGCATAACACTACTATCCGATTTCTTCGGGTGTCAAACTCACTAAAACGCAAACGAATGCACGCCAGATTTATCGTCAGATGGTTCTTAATTAAAGAGGTAATGCTGTCGATGAAAGTTTTCTGGTGCATAAAACTGCTTGAGATTTAGAGAATGGTAAATATTTACTCAAATTGAAGAAGTTGCGTAGGATAGGACAGTCAGTCTTCACCGGAAGTTTCTTTGTGCGCAGACTCGCGGCTGTTGACATGACGTTTAATGGATGACGTAATCGATTTGACAAACAAATCATTAATTTCGGCATGAATGATTATTCACAAATGTATTTAAACTCTTGTTTAGACACCATAGTAATACCATTCAATGTTCAACTTTTATGTAACATTTCTTGTGTGCATTCCTCTTAACTCACAAATATAAATCATGACTTACAAGTATAAGCATTTCGGATATGTCAAAAATTCGGATGGTACGATGCTGGATTCGAGAATGGTTAGGGTAAACACTGTATGTGGTATATATTCTTGTAAGCTGAACATGATATACGAGAAGAACTGGGGATTTCTTTATTCTTAACTGAAAGAACAAATTCTACCAGACGGCTTTGCGGCAAATTGGCGTCATGGGACCTTTCAGTTACCACATCAATCAAACTGGCTATGAAGTGGTGTTGGGTACTCTAAAACAAGAGTAATTGACCCGCTTACGAATCTCATTTCTGGGTCATTAACACCGACAGCGTATAGAAATGTGTGTGTTTTCTTTAAAAATCAAAGTACTGAAAGTACTCGTGTAAACTAAACTTACATAGACTTGCACTGCAACATGGGACGGCAACTAGTATAACATCTGCATGGCGGATGTAGAAAACCATGATACTTTGGTCAGCATCAAATCAAAATTAATGCACACCGAGAGAGTGACGGCTACAGGAAGCTAAACTATCCAAAAGTCTGGGTTTTATCAGTAGCTTAATGACCAGCCATTGAATGGCCTTAATGATAATACGATAATTAACAAAACATAATACCGTTAATCAAAAGGATCTAATGCCTCCACACCTTTACCTTTGGGCACTGATCCGCGCTGATACAAGTTTATCTCATGTAATGAGGATTGAAATAGAATCTTAATTCGGCACAGTGCTATGTACATTTGTACATAACTGTGGAAATTTCCAGGGAAACGGGCCAATCATAACTGCAATACATATAGTTATAGTCATAGTGATGTTAAATAAAATCTTCGTGATGAAGCAGGCTGTTGTTTAGACTTAAGGACAGGAAAGTTTGACCAACGGAGTGGTCACTCACTTAAGAATTTAAAGTTAGAAGATCGAAAATGCACATATTGCGGTGATATTGAGTCAGAATTTCATGTCTAGTTTTATTGTGATCTTAATAGAAATGTTGATGCTTCTTTGTACAACAATATTTTGACTCAAAGTTTGAATTGTATGAGAATATAATAATGAAGATACTTTAGTAAAGATGTATATAATTATATTTATATATAGATGTTTGTATAAAGCTATTCACAACAGTAAATTGAATACGAATGAATTCTCAACCAAACAGCTTTTTTTCCGAAATAAAATGCAAACAAATATTTTTTGTGGAACATGACAAAGTGTTACAGAATTACCACATAGCTGATACAGTTTGTGCTGATATGTTTGTACCACGCGATGTTAACTATTTATTCTCTTCTAGTCTGTTTGCCAAAATCATGAGCCGCAATGTTAACATTTTATTCAATACTTATAATCATATCATACTCAAATAAGATAAGTCGACTGTTTTCCACAAAGCCAGTCTCATTCAGCTTGATGCTACCATTAGAAAGTGCGATAGCGTTATTTACACGTGATAAAACTGTACAGAACGGAGACGATAAATTAGGAAGTGATCAGTTGTTCAGGTCAACGCAAAATTATCGAGGTTAGGTGTTTTTTTAATTCTCAAACAGTCTTAAATGCCAGCACTTGACAAGTGACTTTTAAAACTTAAACCTCTGGTCATGAGATGTTTATGGTATAAAACGGGTTTTATCCTTTACCTAGCAATGAACACGTCTGGCGATCCAGATAAAATAATTATAAATTTTGTCCGCTATTTCTGCGGGAAATATTTCCTCTCCTAAACGTATACTGACGTAATCTGTTTTATAGATTAACGCATAAGTCAATGCGAGGGTTTGCCTATCTATATGGGGATGAATGTTTTATATTTTAGTGACAAGTATAGCTTTCTGTTGTCGACAAAGAGGAGAAATGGTGATTTGTGATCATACGAAATCCGTTGCTAGGCACGATGTACCGTCAATGACGCTAGTGTGTGTAACTATCGTTTGTACTTAGTTGCGTTGCCTAGCGATGACCGAATGTAATTTCCAGACTTTCTATATAGAAATTTATAACTACAGCCTCTGTAATTATCAAAAACAATAAGATCCCTAAATACATTGTAATTATGAAACTCACAAGTCTCTATCATACACAGCACGTGGTCAAAAGCTCTGACTGCAAAGTCTTGCATTGTTTCCACGAAATGAAATACAGCTGGATTCGTGGGAAGAAAAAATTAACAATGATATCATCTCCGAAACCAATTTTATAATCATTTTCTCCTAAATATCTTACGAGACGCAGCTAGTAGTGAAATTATTAATATAATACATCAGACTCGTATTAGACGTTTTCTCCTTTTTAGAATATACATGTATCATATATACACGAGTATATACATGTACATGTATATAATTCGGAAGAGAACATTACGGTTATGTATGTATAACAAAAAATGAACGTCCAATTTCAGAGTGTCCCAATTGTTCGTTTATGTAGGTACATGTACTTTTCTTGACAAAAACGAAGGCCCATTTATAATGTATAGATCTGATTCTATCCATTTACACATGTATGCTTTTCTTGAAATACAATCTGATGACAAAATCCGTACCAAAGTCAATACAAATGTAGTTAACAGATATATAATACAACTTAGCTCCCTACGAAAGTGGATACATCGGTTCAGAGAGACCGGTAATTATTACAGCTTATAACTAGCTGTAATATTACTTTGTTCCCCGAACCCCCGCAAACAGAAACACCACTTAAAAGCTCATTACAATGAATTAAACAGCATAACAAGCACAAACGAATCAATCAATCTATGGAACAGTCAATCGTACAATGATATCAAATTCTACCGATTTTCTCTTCCATCGTAACATAGATAGACAGTTCGCTGACTCAGATACTAAGAATATGAAAACGATAGATGGAGAAAGTTTTATTCCGAATAAAACTGCGAAGGCTTAAATAGGATAGGAATTTCAAAGATAGATATGAAATCGTTTGTATCCTGGGGAAATTTTTGTATCATAATAATGCCTGGTACTTAAAACTTGTTTATACTTGATTATAATATGAAAGGGCAATATTACGAGCTAGCTTCTGTTCTTAAGAGGGATACTAAAGTTTCAATGGTTAGTATTAATTGGCTGAAGAAAAACACAACAAGCACGGACAATGCTTAACCATATCGCTATGTAAAAATTGCAACAGTCTATAAAGATCTTGACTTTCATCATATTTATACACGTTCCAATTGAACGCAATGTGTTCAGATTGGAAACTAATAAGAAATTGATTCGATTGTCTATCATTACATTTAGAATGAACCCAGGAGATGAACAAAGGTCTGAAACAAAAATCAAATTTCATGCTTACTGGCCTCTCCTTATCGACGTGTTTATAATTTCTGTATTCAGAACTAGGAGATATAATATCAGCATGATTTGTGTTATGTTTGGGTGTCTGGGACTACCATCTGGCTTCCTACATGCAAATATTTACCAGCAGTCTGATAATCGCTGAAATATTGGAGTTGTTTGGCCATTGTTTTGATAAACAGGAAGGTATGCCCACAGAGAAAATATGCTTCCGCGTATCTTTAGTTCAGTAATCAAGTGCAATCAAAATGCGAGAATTATTTGGTTCCGTTCACATATTCATGTACACTAGTAGACGTATAGAAAACTAGGGCAACATAAGCCAGGCGTGTGTAAGTGCTGTCGATTAGAGAAAAGTAGATATTACGGAACAGATGGGTTTTCCTGTGTAAAGACGTGCGAAATTCAACACCTCTTAAATAGAACATTTGAACACCTCTTGAAAAAGGATATTGTCAGTAGTGCTTATGCATTACATGTACATTTTATAGGACTTCAACAGCAAGCCATTCTAGGCGTGTAGTAGTGTTAATCATCTTTCATAATGTAAGTATTGCTTTTCATTCTGAAAGAGGAGGTTGTGACCTTAATACTAATAATAAGGATGGAGGTAATTATACCAAAAGACGCCACATTCATATATTTATAGATATCCACGTAATTATTATAGTATGTTCATTGAACTACACTAGTTTTAGCAATTAGCAGATCTGAAAATACAGACGAAGCGTGAAATCAAGGTACAGACAAATATTACCGATCCATCAGAGTGGTATTATTTCCATATGATGTCTTAACTGGCACTCAGATGTTCCAAAACGGATTTTCCATTAATAGCGCATAAAACTTTACGGCAAGTTTTACGACAATTGGCCGCATATTTACATGTCTTCGTGAATTCGATTGAATCAACGGAACAGCTTCCAAATCAGTGTTTTTATATCTATCAGACGATACTGCACGCTGGTTCCGAATAAAATTACATAAAATATTTGGTGTTACTATATTTAGAACATATATATATACAATCCACGTGATTGTCGTAAAAATGAGATTCAAGGAGCCCTATGTTCGTAACACGTTCATAATTTCGTCAACATCCTGACTTGTAGTCTTTGATAACCAAGGCAAGATTAGGGAAAGCAGAAAAAATAAAATCTTCTTCTTGGCCACGAATTACGATTTCGTAATTGAATTATTCGTACGTCGCCTTTCAAACCCAATTAGGGCATATTTATGTCAATACGGTATTACTTTCAAGTAGCTAATTAATGTCTTGTTTCATCACTATATCAATCTAGTGTACCTACTCGTCATGCCAAACATAAATAGGATCAACTGTACAAAGGTTTTGATCTGTCAACTGTGGAGGTACTCTATGTCTGACGGGGAAACCGACCTTGAGGTAAGCAAACGTCTTGACGAATGCAATTATACAAATTCATTGTGATTACCATAAAAAGGTATTTTGAGTAAACGTAATGAATTTCTTCTCCCGTTACAAAATAGTATCATTTAATACACTTCAATTAGCATTCAATGAATACGTAATTTCGACACGTTTTTCTCCTAATTTAACGTTCAATTGCAGGTATTTGCATGCGACTTAATTAAATTCGAGGTTTTTACACGAAGATGTTAGATTGGGAGAAGTCTAAGCCATCAATACTCATGTCCTTGTTAAGTATTTCAAGCAAATATATAACTTGAACAAACAGAGTGCCCCTAACCGTTCTGAAGTGGAGTACAATTTACGACATAGGGATATCTAAAAACCGTGCCCAAATCGCATATACGGTCATGAGATATTCGCTATTTATACCGCTCTGTCATCTTACTGTGAATTCGGATTGATGGCTTTTTTGTAAGTCTTAAAGTTCAACTTTCTTTCTCTTCGGGGCCTGTTGCTAAAATACGTTTGAATCTTTGACAATGGCGGGAAGTATATAGCACATAAGACAAAGTTGATATGATTTGACTGACGTGTAACGTAGGAAAATTACATTACATGCTCAATATAAGGGGACAAAACAGGGTTTTTATGCAAGTTGTCTCGTATATATATGAATAATGTATACGTGAGTGCAGTCGTAAAGAATAAAAATGCCAATCAAAGGTGTTAGAATAGTCTGCTGGTAGCCAAACCTGCTATATACTAGTAATCACTCTCTGATGAAGAGATGCTAGTAAATAGGACTGACTATCAATGTACTAGGTGTTTCCTCGCGCCATGGCAATTTGCTGCTGCTGTTACACCTCATTGGGTATACATACGTGTGTAAGAAATTACTAAGAATGGAATGGTAGAATAAAGGTTTCTATTTTAGTCCTAGACCCAAACTTATCCCGACACGTGACTTGAAAGATTAATAGGTTTCAGGAATTCGGTGAAATATGTTTTCTTGGCCCTACTCTGTAATAATCTAGTGTTTGTTTACCATTTTGGCACCAGTGTTTAGCAATGAGGATATGTTCAATAAAATGTCAACAAATAGATCCAAACATATGTTTTATCATTCGATGCCGCTTCTATAGAGATATTGTATAACTGAAACAAAATGGCGGCACCCACGTGGTCACTGCGTACCGACCAATCATTGCTCGCGATTTATGTCAAATAGTCACGAAGAAGATTGTACGCATTTTCAATTAATTTACATTCCAATAACAGTGGCACAATAAAATCGCAATAAAATCAAGCTTATATTTAAGATCTTCTACGTAGTACAGACATTTCGACATTAATCAGTTGTGATCAATAGGCGCTTTATGACAAAATAATGTTAATATCGCCCTCTCTGATGTATGATAAAAGTTTAAGGTAAAAGCACCGACTTGATGGAAGTATTTTGGTAAATAATGACGTTTGATGGTGTTTAACTGATCTTAAAGCCGCGGCTATTACACACACAGTGCATTATATCAGCTTCGAATATTGTTGTTGTATACATAAATCCGGACGATTACATATTTCGGATAACTATTGAAATCATACTCAAAAAAAAAAAATTAAGTAATCGGCAAGGAATTTTCTTTTACGTTTTTCTCGTATAAACGTGTCAGTCGTAAATGCATATATATTTACGTTTAAAATATTCTGAAATGGCCGTGTACATAAACTGTAATCCAGAGCTGATGTTCAAATGTCTGTTTGTGATAAAAACACGCTGTTCAAAATCTATGATCTTAAGAGTGCACACCTCACAGACAAGAGTGTAACACTTACCCTGGTGAGTATAGTGTATACCAGGGCTCGTATCACACCCACTTAATCATGTCGTTTTATATTATTTGATTACGTCTCAGCCAAAATGTCCTAAGTTTCCTCTGATTTGTAAACTCGCCACTTAAAAACAAGAGCCTACCATGTGAACTCTGATTTTACTAAAATCCAGTAATGTTCAACATGAGGTAAACAATGTTTAGAATTCTTATAGACATGTGATGATTTTCACAGTACTTTAATGGGTTTCTTTCATTTGAAGAGTCACAAACAACTCCTATATGATTAAAACATGCCTCACGAATCCCCAGCCCTTATGTGGTATCAGGTCGATAATTAATGTTTTAATTCAAGAGTTTTCAGTCTAATCTAGGGGCGAAAAACTAGCACATCCGGATATAAAACTCGAACAAGAGAGTGCGCATTTTGAATGATAGTAAATCGATGCTAATTGGTGAAAAAATTAAACATTGCACCCTAGTGTCAGAACCTAATTGTGCAAAAATGTGCATGTTTACGAAAACGCAAACGAAATGACAGACTAAAAAATAACTTGCACTCGGTGATCCAACCCTGCAGATCAAAATATGTCTTGTTTAATCTGCGAGAGGTTTCATTTGTCAAATTGTATACATAGTTTGCACTATATAAGAAACGTGTCAACAATGATTTCATACGTGTAAGTGTTTGTATCTGCGTGAACATTCGTCCGTCTGTCAGAGTAATCCAATAATAATTTAAAGCAGACGTTACATTAACATGCCCTGTTTTAATTGACTGTTAAACTAATGTTTACAAAAATTGTCATTTTTTTTGTCCGTTTTTATTTGTGTCGTCTGGTGGATTCATTCAAGTGTTTCTGATTTAATTTCACCGTGGACTATCTAATGGCAAAAAGATATTATATTACGTAATTCTCTTTTTTAGTCGACCCAAGATAAATCGTTTCCAATATATTCGTACCGGATATAGTCCGTATCCTCCAAATAACCAGAATGTACCTTTAAACGTGTTCAAAGATTGTGTTTACATGCTTGTCAATGTTAAACCCACAGACATGTCTGTATTTTATTCTATAAACTTTGTCATTAATCCTATAAAGATCTTACCTAAACCACTGATAAGCTAGTTTCTCGATTGATTGTGCTGCGACATTGCTTTTTTCTTCAGTCGGATGTTCGAAAAAAAACGTGGCTTGTTTAACATTGTTTAACAGGCACATTATTAAAGTCCCATATCCCAAAGGTTAGGCTATGGGAAATGTAAGCACGCAATCTTAAATGTGCGAGACGTCACAATAATGTGTTTGTCGGTTTTTACATGTCTTAAAATATTAAAGAAAATACATTTTATGACAAATATTCAATACAAGACAACCTTCATAAAAATTATCAATCACAAGTCATCAGAAAAATGCAACTCATGATTAAACGGCCGACCGAGAGTGTAGAATATTCCAAACGATGGCAAAAAAGTAATCGAATAAAGACATAATCATCGATGATGATAGAGGTTATCCGAATTAGATAATGTTTACCCCATGATAGCAATGGTTACACGAATATAGTAATCTTCTAACCATGATAACAGAAGTTATCCCACAGACACAATGATTTACGCCAGATAACTAAGATTATTTACTAGACTGGCTAGCCTAGAATGCACCTGTATTGTTATTCACAACCAAACTCCCAACGTAGCAATACACACAACAACGGGAAAATATCCTCTTGAAATTTCGAAATTTATTACTTTTGTAAAAGATATTAAAATCATATTAAAAATTTACAACGCATTCCGAGTGACGTAACGCTCAGTCGAAACATATGTTAGATGTTTGTGGCGCAAAGATTCTCCTTCGATACACGAGAGACTCGTGCGGGGAGAGAAATATCAGGGATTAATCAAACCTGCTGTGTGTCGAAGTTTTATAACTTCCAGAGAATAATATAGCATACTATTTCTGCCATTCGCAACAATGTCAATTTTCTGCTTTATTTCTTCCGACCATAAATTACATAAAATTGATGGAGACATTTTTTTATTCAGGTCAAGAGCAAACTACCCTTACGTGTCAACAAATTTATCAATTGTCATGGCTCCCTTTGACCCATTAAATTGCATTTTGATTTCTTTGCATCATCGTATAACTTAGACCGAACCAAAATAAACTAAGTCATCACGTACGTATGTTATCTGTGATTACAAATCTGTAGTTCATGCATTCATATACATAGTACCGATTTTGAGTCCTATACAATACAACGAAGCTTCAGTAATTGTATAAAATCTTTTGAATAGAATAAATCAAAATTGGGATAAAATTCCTGGGTTTCTAAGACACGAAATAGACTTGTATACACCATACGAACAATATACACATATTTCATATCTCGAGTATTTACGCGTCAGCGTGGTTTTACGATCCGCCACTCAAAATACAAAATTAAATTTTAACCAGATTCGGTGAATTTTATTGTAATATTAATTCAAAGTGAGATTTTCGCGCACGAAATTGATATTTAATAGCAAAGCATATGCTTCTGTCTTACAATGAAGAAACGGTTCACTTGATAGCAAGAAGTGTACATAAAGAACAAAAACTGAAACATTTAATTTCTCTCTTGCTGTGAGAGAAAAAAAACTCCTATGATAAGACATAACCCAACAATCAGAAATATCTAAATTATATAAATTTTGTACTTAGTACATGCTCGCTTATGCTCACCAAAAAATATTGACAAAAATCCGGAAAAATCGAGGAATCCGACAAATATTCACATGAAATAAATTACAATATCTACTTATTGACGAAATGATGTTAAAATGACTTCCTTTAGCCTTCAATATCGCTATGGTAACCAATAAAAAAACAAGTGATTCGGAACGTCCCGGGAGAGTTTAAAAGCCGGTGTTACCCGGACACGGAATCATATGTTTATGTCAGGTCAAAATCTTAAGACATGAAAATAAACGTACTTCCGTAAATATTTACGTACGTACAGTCTACTGACATACTTAAGATAGGTTTGTATTTTACATAATTCTCACTGTTGTTTCTGGTTACATGCTTATTAAAAGATAGGTAGGTTTGTAGGTGGGGGAGTTCTCTTGAAAGCGTGTGGGATGGTACAAAAAGTGAGAAGTTTATGTACCGCTCCTCGGGCCTTATGGAGAGTCTAGGGTAGCGGGACAAATTATGACAAGTCTGGGAACCAGAAATAATTTTTTACGCCTAATGAAAGGGATGGATCCCCTCCCGGATCTTGGTGTCCTGGGAACCAGAAATGAATTTTTACGCCTAATGAAAGGGATGGATCCCCTCCCGGATCTTGGTGTCCTGGGAACCAGAAATAATTTTTTACGCCTAATGAAAGGGATGGATCCCCTCCCGGATCTTGGTGTCCTGGGAACCAGAAATGAATTTTTACGCCTATTGAAAGGGATGGATCCCCTCCCGGATCTTAGTGTCCTACATGTACATATAAACACAAACATACAGTAAATATAAACATTTATCACGCTGAGTTACAAATCTCTCCACTCATACACTGTGTTAGATTAACGTAAGATTTGGCAATAAGACACTTTCAGATCATAAATTGTGATTTGTTTCAGAGTACAAACTCATTGATCTCAATCTTAGATTTCCTAGACTAGATATAAACACGCGGTATATATACACCATAACATATGTACAACGTTATATCAATATGTGCTAATATTTCATAATGTTGTATGAATCTATGTTCAGGTTTACAATAATCAAGTTACAGCATACACTGAGTTAACAGACATTGACATGTTTGATCATGTATAAAGTTACCCATATTATAGTGAATGATATGCTTACAAAAACACTTAAAATAGAAATGTATTTCTCTTACAATGAAAATTGTTAATCAATTAATTCATTAATTAAAACAAACGCCCCTAATTCTCGATACTGACTTAGTTCTATGTTTTCATTTCTAAGAGACCGTGAAGCAACATGATGGGGTATATTGATGAGTTCTGACAATATGTGTTGTGTATGTGTTAGTATGTTGTCATGTGTTATGTTAGTATGTTGTCATGTGTTATGTTAGTATGTTGTCATGTGGTGCACGTGTTAGTCTGTCGTCGTGTGCTGTCTGTGTTAGTTTGTCGTCATGTGCTGTCTGTGTTAATTTGTCGTCATGTGGTACACGTGTTATTTCGTCGTCATGTGCTGTCTGTGTTAATCTGTCGTCATGTGCTACAAGAATAATGCAGATTCATCGTCTGGAATTTATATCTTTATGAAAAATCTCTAAAATGATTTTTGGTGGTGGCTTATAAATGAACGCCACAATGCACACATCTCGCTAATTAACTTCCCATGTTAGTCTGCAAAATGCATTCAGCAATAATAGCTTGTAAAATATCAATAAAAGATCGTTTTGTTATATCTATAAAATTGTACAGAACATATAATGAAAATGGGCAAATCTAGGGATATGAACTACACGCAGTGTATGTGTATATGATATGAGCCTGAAATCACGGCAGGACGATTGTAAGTATTTATCTACAACAAATGATGAAAACATGCGATATTGGCATTCTCATATGGAACTTTGTATGTTGGTTTTGTATAATTTTACGTGTATCCGTCTAGGGTATGTGTACATTACATATATTGCAGCTAAACACGCTAGGAATCACAGACAGCATTTTCATCATAACTGAAGAGCAATGGATGTGGGATACACAAACGTATATAAACATAATCACAACACCCAGTGTTCTCGTTAATGTGAATTGATTCAATTTAGAAGAATCAAGAATTGTGTTCCTGCGATAAATAACCGCGATGAATACTTAATACCAGTATTTCAATCACAAAAAGATTGATCGTCCCTCGTGTATCAAACGACAAGCAGCGTTTTCGTGTTACTGTTAATACAAGCAAATTAAGATACATTTCCAGTTCTGTGACTTCAACAGTTACGAAATGCGCACTGTCATTTAATTACAGGATTTATCCGTTCACACGATATCGCCTGCATGATGCGTACGGTTGAGTACTAACGTGAAAACATGGCCACTGTCTGACAAAAAACTAAGTTTGAATATTCGTTCAATGATCATATTACAGCATGGTTACGAAAAATCGTACTCGTTCAATGTTTTATTACACGCCCATCAAATTACTAAATCCATACATAAAGTTGTGTATTAGCTCCGTTTTATAGTTATCATTTTTTTTGCAACAGGCGTTCGCGTAGTAAATTGGAAAATTAGATTATAAAATTTTTACGACATTTAAATTACTTTACGATTATGACTAATCTTTTCTTCGGTGGCGAGCGCAAAAATTTAAACAATATAATAATATTGACATTTTCTATTCTGTTTAATATTGTAAAGCGCGGCTATAAAATGTATTTATATACATTCAGTACCCGCGGGCGATGCGGTGGAAATTGATAGCCTCAAATATTTAACACATATTGTTGTATTGATACCCCAAATTGTACTTAAATAAGAATGATCGAATTAACGTGTGGCAAATTTAAAGCTTTTAACGCAATCTTTCTGACACGTTCCAGTCCTTGTACAATTGTGATTTGGGATATTAGAAAAAATCTTATCATCTCTTATTACACATAATATAATTAAAAACGCTTTTGAAACTACATGTACATGGCTGTATCTAAAACTAGGATCCAACACTTTAGTCTTATTTTATTTATTTGTTGTTGAACAGCCCATTCGAGAGCTATGGTCATTTCAGAGCCGCCCCTCAGAGAGAGGAGATAAGATACAGGAGAACCGGGCATTTTTATCCATAATTTTTATCGAATATTTTTCCTGGTTCTTTATCATGTCCGATACACTCCTGACCCCTTTCCTGACCCCTTTCCTGACCCCTTAACACAGTATTTAGCTCGATAGTTGGGATGAGGACACTGAAAAGGCAACCCTGAGAAATTCGAAAGCATGAGCCGAGAGTCAAACCCACGTCCTTTCGTTTAGTAGTCCATACCATTAAATCACCTATCATTTGTTTATTTCAAGATACAGCCAAAAACGGCATACGAATTTTATGTTACAAGACAGCTAGGTGTATATCGATGCTATATTTTAAGATGAGAAAAACATAGACTTACAAATTAACACTGCGCTCGGGGGTATACTAATTTAAAATTAGTAATTGCACGAGTTATTAGGTTTGTATCGACGATATTTTGAGAGGCTCTTAAATACACAACCTTACGTTCCGTGAGTGCGGGACTAGCTTTTTTATTATGCAAGTTGTAATTACAAAATGTACATGTACAAACATTTTTGTATCGATTTTCCCTGGCGCCTGCAATATTTTTTTGTAAATTATGTCTTTCTTCGTAAATTAGGTCGGGAAATGACTAAAGGAAGTTCTAAATTAAAATTTGTTATTACCAAGTACATATATGTATATTAGTCCTTGTTATTACTGTCCACTATACAGATGCTAATTTTCTGGTCACTGAAATGAGAACAGTGTAATTGTATTTTTCAGTTTTCGCAAATTATATAGAATTTTCAGTGAACTCCTTTGTTTAACATAATGCTACCATAACCAGCCCCTATTTTAACGTGTTTAAGATCATACAATACACTTCTTTCAGCGAATAATTCTACATTATGTTTATTTTCTATGAAAGCCTAGTTTATTCATTGATAAACTACCCTTCAATGTTTATTGAAAAGATCCATTGTAGGTCTCTGTTCACTAAATTCATCTTTTAAAAGCATCTATTTAATCAACATTCGCGGTGACGTTTTGTAAAAAGTAATGAATACAATTTATTCGTAGATCAAACTTCGGTGTTCGAATAACAGGGTCCTGTATGTTTTCGGTGTGTGTCAAATTACGTGGTTGCATTTCAACACGCAGTTTATGTATACCCTAAACATATCGATGTGAGTGGATATTAATGGTGGGTTGTTTACAATAAAGAACTCCTTGACGCGAATAAAATCAGCTGTTTGTCAACCATACATGTTCTTTTATGTTCTTTGTTTAAAATGTGGCCTATTTACGTATTTTTTCAGCTCAGTGGAATCCCGAATATAAATAAAACGCCACTTGTAGCCTCCTGAGTTAATTATTTGTGCAAAAGAAACTTGTTTGAAAAATTCTGACTAATTTGGTCTTTTCACTTACAAAAATGAGATTGTGTTATATGATTCTGGTCCAGTAAACATGTAGTTTGAGACTGTATAACAAACTCAATGTCCAAGGCAAGTTTTACTGGCAAGTTTTGCCTAAATAAAAAGTATAAGACATTACTGCTAAGAAAATCCTCCAGGTAAACTTAAACACTGCCGGCCGGCCGTTCATCGTAACAAGATGAATAGCAACCTGTCATTTCACGGTCACTCGACCGTGTACCGGGCACTGGATTTTTTTCGATGCCCAATGATTTTAACAGGTGCTTCTCGTTCATCAAGGAAAACTCTTCAAGCAATGAATGGATTCTAATTAATATGCCTTTGACCCTTGTAAACGGTTCTTATTAATTGTATATTAATGACGCGTCTATTTTCAGTACACAAATAAAGGTTGAAACGAACACCGTTTTATCTTGCGTCTTTGAGAAAACTCGATTAACCAACTGAAACGAAGTTGAACCAGATAATGTATAGTCAAACCTGTGAACAAAAGCCACCCTGGGGAAAGATACATTGAGACGTTTATATACAGGTGGTTCTTAATCGGAGGTCAGTTCGTTCTAAATAATCACTGATGGTTTTTAAGTCAATGTCCTTTATTTTCATGACGGCCTTTATTCTCATGATGGCCTTTATTCTCAGGGTGGCCTTTATTCAGAGGTGGCTGCTAACACAATTTTGACTGTATTAGAGTGTAGAATATTAAACTACGCAGACGTTAACATGTTGGCATTGTTGACGAGAGAGTGGTGAAAAAAACGTAATACTATCCGTGTCATTTCCATCTGTTCTAAAAATACATTTTTTCTGCTTCAAATAAAGGAAATCAGATGATATTATAAATTTTATTTATTATAAGTACTTCAAATTATTGCGCGACCTTTGCATAATTGAAGTATACGGGCTAAAAATAACACTTAATTATAATGTTAGTGTGGTAATAACCGTCCTTGTTTGAAATCCGAATTAAAAGAGGGAACAGGGGATAATAATTGACTAGTGAGTTATAAAACTGGATTACTTCACTCGCGGCGTTTTCTTATTTTCTTATGCTAGCTCGGATAGATCGTAAAGTCTGATTATCTATGTTCTTCGCCAGTCTCCACAGCTTGACACTGTGGATACAGGCTGATAATCATTGGAATTACATAGGTATAAAATTTGTTTTAAGTAGAAATTGCATCGAACGGAAAATCAGCAAGAATGAGGAGGTACCAGCGATGATTGTCTGCGGCGATGTTTTGGAACAGTTCGCGTGCACTATCATGAAAAAAATGAATGCAATTTGGCTTCAAGCTTTCTACCAAATGTAAAAACACACGAACCTGACATAAATACGTTTAATTAGACGTAACATGAGTTCGCTAAATTGAGGTGATTCATTTCGTCTTGACTATTTACCAACGCACGTGTTTTAAAATCGAATAGAGCAAGAGGTCAAAATTAATATTTTCATAAATAATCATATTGGTAGAGCACTAATTTGTTAAGCATATGCTATGCTGACGGACGGCTAAATGCCACTCATTAAAATAAATGGGCGGTAATTGATTGAACATGTACGACGCCTTTATCTAACTTACAAGACAAGGAGTAGGTCACGTGGTCTGCCTTATTTTGCTTTTATTATGTAACTTTAGAAAACAAAATAAACTCGAGAACATTACATTCTTGTAATCACCGCAGAAATCTTTAAATAACAAATATGAGCTCTCAAGAAATGGAGAGAAATTAAGTCGTTCATACGTTTTTCCCATCTCCAAAATTGAAGAGCTCGAAATTTCATTCTTCTTGTGTTATTGTTTTTGCTCTGAACTTAACAGCAGATTATCTAAGTCGGCTGAAAGCTATCATCTGAGTATGAACAGCGACATATGTTTGTGTTTTTCAAATCCCTATGATATACAGAGGCGAAAGCATTCTCTTCGGAAATGCACATACCAAAATTGTATGAAACTGAACGAAACCATATGTACATGTATATATACAATAATAGGCGATAAAAGAACGGGGGGGGGGGGGAAGTAGTTTGGTATGTATGCTTTACGAATGAATTGGTTCCCGTTTTATGTTGCGGTGGACCAAAGGAGAAGCAGTATAGTATAAGGAAAGGGGAATTAGTTTTGAAAATCGACGAACATACTAAGTTAGTGATTGGACAGAAATAACACAACGCATAAAACTCATGGCCAAGGATTCGTTCTTGGTTTACAAATCATTTTACTGAGTTTATGGTGGACAAGAATGAATGTTTCATGTAGTAACTAAACTCGATTTACGTACAGATCACGGACAGTTATGTTTCAATAACCTTGGGTTATACAGAGTCGGTCAATGTCACCAGGCAAACAGACGAGAAATAAAACACTGAACAGTCTTAAGAGTCATAAATTCTTGAAGTATTCAAACAAGAGCAGACGGTATAAGCAGACGATAAAATTGCTACTGGACGATAAGAGCAAAGTCAACATCTAACGAAGAAACGATGAAAAGTCCGGATGTGAAGATTTTGAACACGACATAAATGAATAATAAAAAAGCTCCAATGGATAGAAGGAAAGATTCCGTGTATGTACTCACATTGTATACAATCGTGTAAAGACCCAGACGTGAAAATCCTTATTTATGAGGAAGTACAACACTTCAGTCTGCCATTAAATGGTACAGACAATACGAACATATTCGATCAGGAACTAATCTTGTATACACGTTCAGAAGGTGAAACCATTAGAATTCTGCATACGTCAGCTATGATGTCCGTTTGTTTGAGTTTTACGCCCCTTTACAACAGTCAGAGTCGCATGAGGTAGACAATTCACCTAAACATCGATCCTGGGAAGAACCAGTAATAGAGTCCCATCCTCCGTAAGCAACTGCCTACTTTCTCACCATGATAAAGAGACATGGTCGGTAGTTGGACTCGAACCAACAAACCTCTATCAGTGAGAGGTTACAGCTATCTTAACCACTCGACCACGGAGGCGGGTCACAGCTATGAAGGATTCTGGGTGCCAACACTTTGCCCAAAGTAATAACAACATTGTCGCGTGGATATAATGAATTCTTCTAGACTAATTATGTCATTACTCGCGGAATGTATTCGTTTTACTTCGAAACCAGAAAGAATCAAAATGTCAAGATTAATGAAAAAGGCAGATTCATGTATATACGTTCTGTTTAAATAGCAAGAAATCCTGACCATGCAATACATGTGACACAAGAAAGACAACATTTTTTATTTATTTCCGTATACAAACGCTTGGAAAAAACCTGTCTGCGCATGTCAATATTATCATTTCCGGTTTTGTTTCCAGATTAAAAGTATATAGAGTACATTACACACGAATCACACCACGCTAAGAAAATACATAAGAAAAAAAACTCCACCGCTATTCATAACTCTGGCAAGGGTAGAAGAAGATACACGATTCATTGAAAACACATCAGCTTCAAGATCTACAAGCAGTGATTATATCAGCAATACGTGTTTCAAGCTGCGTACGTTATTTTTGTTGTTTTTAGTTATTGTTTTGATTGTTGTTGCTTCTTTGTTGTTGAGAAATTCATGAGTATTTAATAATGTTGATATTTGTGAAGATTTTACTGATATAATTTTATGGTTGTATAATGACTAACTTGATATTATTCTTCAAAGCATCGGCCGTGGCGTAATGCGGTGATGACGACAACGATATTTCGCTAATACTATTCGTAAGCATTCCATGAATTCGAATGAATCGTGCTTTCTCGAAAACAAAGAGAGTAAATATATGAACATAAGGTGCTTGCATGCATCATTATCACACCAGTGACCAAACAGAATATAAAACAAAACTACAAGAAAAGTATTTACTACTTGAACACGAAAAAAAAAACGAAACCACTGCAATCAACTCCCTACTTACGGCACGAAAAGTAATCCGTACTTTATATACATTTTTTTCCAATATTAAGATCCAAGAATTAATGCCTTTTAAATGGCAATTTCTTAACAAGATACACATTTTTACCCCTTCATTTTTTTCAAACACCTTTTCCCAATTCATTTGGGAACACATTTTTTTCGCATACATAATATATGCAAATGAGCTTATGCAAATTAGCTTTTAATGAATATTCACTTACAAATCCATATCCTCGGCTCTTTCCGGTCTGTCTGTCGGTTATCACAACAGCCTCTTCAATCTCTCCGAATTTGTCGAAGAACTCACGGAGTGACTTATCTGAAAGTAAATAGAAAGAATTCTCTTACATTTGGTCCACGAGTGAGATATAGTGTATGATGTCCGCCTCCGAAGGCCACCCTGTGAATAAAGGTCAATCTTTCAAAAACTGGCATTGCTTATTCAGTCGAACAAAATGACCTCCGAATGAAGGCCAACTATCAATAAAGACCATTTTTTGTCTTTCCTAAAGGTGGCCTTTGTTCACATTTTTGTATAAAAAGTAAGTATCGAACGTTGTCAAAGACCCCTTATGTGCTATACTATAAATGCACCACCATCACCGCCATTATCAAGGGCCACACACAATCCTTAGGGCTCTGGGCAAGGATCAAAATCAGCTCAGATTGATAATAAAATCACTGCACAAAAACATCGCCTGCATAAACTGTAGTCTGGTTTCTAAATTATTAAAATTTGACAACGTATATCACCCTACGAAGTTGATTCATTCGAATGAACAAAAGAATTGACATACTTAGGTAGTAAACTAGTTTTTTTACATTGATTAACAAATGAATTAATGCGTGATTTCAATATGTTTATTGATTAGTGTTTATGATACAAAACTACATCACGTGACTGATAGGAGCAACGTAAATTACTGGATATTTTTATTAGCATAACCACCAGCTAAGATTAAACTAGCATCTAACACGCGATTCTACGAGACTTGTAGAGATAAGACACTACATGGGTTTTGAAAGCGAGAGTTGTTGGGAAACTGGTAGAACTGTGTTTATCTTGCGTTTAACACCCCATTCAACAACTAAGGTCATTTCAGGGCTGCTACAGAGAGAGAGAGAGAGAGAGAGAGAGAGAGAGAGAGAGAGCGAGAGAGAGAGGGGGGATAAGATACAGGAGAACCGGGGATCGATGTCCCTTATCTTATTTCGAATAACTTTTCTTGGTTCTTTATCATGACCGGTGTAAAGCACCGATACAAGCCTCGTCCATTTCCAGTGAGCATTTAGCTCCTAAGGTCTAATTGGGACAGAGACACTTAAGAAGGCGTTCCTAAATACCGAAAGGCGGAGCCAATATTCGAACCCACAACCTCTAGTTCTGTGGTCCAACGCCCC
Organism: Lutraria lutraria; assembly: GCA_964023205.1. Classification (NCBI taxonomy): domain Eukaryota; kingdom Metazoa; phylum Mollusca; class Bivalvia; order Venerida; family Mactridae; genus Lutraria; species Lutraria lutraria. The sequence continues at coordinate 16,752,148 of OZ026850.1, read as the reverse complement.
ACATCTATGTCTATTGTTTTATAATAAAAATAATAGCAGCTTAAGTAACCACAATGACATTTTTAATTTTAGTGATTCGTGCCACAACACATAATAGTGCAATGCGGAGTAGCGGGTTCATTTAGATCGTGGCACTTATTAATCAAATCAGCGTTTATGAGAACACGAGCTCTTTAACAGAACAGGACAGATACCCTAATTTTAGAACGTGTTTTGAATACAACCCTGTTTAAAATACAACCAACGTTCTTTGGAACGTTTATGTAAATTATACAATCATGTAAATCTTATACATAGTAGAATTAAGTAAATTTAATGTATTTGTTAGATAGCAGTGCCTTGTAGAAGTAGATTTTTATTCATGTTCCTTTGTTGAAGAGTTAAATATATAAAATAAATTGCTTTATTTAACGAATGGCATACTGGGTTATACTTGTTCTGAGTGTATTATTTTCATAATGGAATATTAAATATGTTGTGTTATTGACCCGATTGGATATTTTTTATATTAACACACATTGTTAGCCAGTGACAGGACTACATACTGTGTCCTCGATAATTTATTTAATGACAAGCACACTCGAGTCCTGGTCGTTTACCAACTATTACAACCGTTTATTTTATGCCTCGTTCATCGAGGTTCAAAACTGTCATACATATTACATTACAAACCAATAAACACGGTGACCCGTCAGATATCAAGCTATTACACTGATTCGTTAATTTATTAAAAAAAAATAAAACCTTATTCACAAACAAAAAAGTTAAATATTCTATTCTGCTTTGTTAAATTATTCATGTCTGTATTTTATTCAATGCTAAATCTGACTGGTGTTCGCTTTAAATGAAATCATTTGATTCACACAGAATGTTTTTTATTCATGCATTCAGATAAAGCGTTTAACCAAACGAGAAGAAAAATCATGTGACAAGAGATCAGTGTCCTAGTCTGTGTTTTTGGTTTTAAATCTTAGATGGAAAACTGAACTTCATTTCTATTATCCAACGTTATCTCAATTCATATATATTACACTTATACTCCCCTTTGAATGATACAAGGCATAAATTTAAAGGTATAGATATACCCACTGTTAAGTAAGGTATTTTACACTGATTGTTAAAACTAAATTTGTCGTCTGACTACATTTATCAAAGTCGATGGACGTTTTTTTTTCGACATTAGGTGTATTTACGTAAAGAAATCTCCCGTTGAATGAGTCATGAGGTATTGGATTCGCACTAAACAGAAATCCGTTTAAATCAAGATATTACAGGAGGAAAGAAAACGAAAGTAGAATACTAAAATAAGCAATTGGCTTTAAATGATGTAAGTAGCATGATAGATCAAAGACTCGGAGGTTCATTAACAGTTATTAGCACTGATGTTTATTTACGTACAGATTCAGATTGTACGTGTGCGATGGATATAGAAAACCATCAGATAGATCCAACGTTTATTTATCATAGAAGCAACTCATGTGAACTCTCCAGTATTATTTGTGAGAGATCTTTTTAGTTCGTATTTATGAAATCTGTTTTGGCAGCACTGTATGGTTTAAGAAAAATGACAAGACACCACGTGTTGGTTTAGGCTTTATACTAAGATAGAAATACTTCATTTGTGATTGTGTTTTTAAAAAAAGCACGTTGTAAATAAAAAATCGTTAGAATGATATGGTTGAAACACGAGGCCCAATATTTTAAAAAAAATCTAATAACTGGTTCAAAATTGTTCAATGTTACAAGTGATTTGTAAAAATAACTAAAACTATTACACAAGATGTAATGAATAAATAGCTAAATAAATATATAATGAATATATAAAATAAACTAATTACCTGTCGTATGATAAGGTAAGCCTCCGACGAAAATTTTTGTGAAAGTTGTGTCCTTTTGTGTAATAGCTGGAGCTGCCATTTTGAGAATAGAATAGAATAGAGATCACACACAACTAGAGAATTACTAAAATAAATATAATAAATATGCTGGAATAAAGTTCCTTATGCAATCATGAATATCCTCATCCGATATAAATACTAGTTATCCGTTTCTGAGAGTTTTCACTGAAATTCTGATAAATCTAGTCAACGTAACGATACTTGAGCTACTTCGATTTTATTCCGATATATTTTCTTCAAAACTTTAAGTAAATCTGTTCTTCTGGTAAGAGTCGAATGATACTAAACCGTCTTGCTGTACACCGGTAGCTTAACTGTGCTTAAGTTATTGATAAAAGAACGTACATTATGCACTACAAAAGACTTATCGGCTTTTTTCTTAAGCCCCGCCTATGATATACCTCGGTTACAAGGTATATGTATGTACAGTCCACGTGAGAAACCGTTAACCCCGCCTACGACTCCGCCCACTTTGTGGCAAACGGTACGATATGTAAACTGAAACAAAACTTGTTTATTCGATACCGATTAGTCTGACAAAATTATGGGTTTAAGTAAAAATACAATGCAATAATGGTTTTTATGAGTTAGCCGAAGTTGTATTGTAAAAATGGCTAAAAAATTCTTAAAGACATCCCCAAGTGTCAGTAACAAGGTTACACAGTTTTCCAATTCAGTGCGGTCAATAAAAACCCAATATTACATGTCAAAAACAGTTTGGCTTAAATCCGTAAGGATTTTAGAGCCAGATTTTGGTATTATCCACAGTTTAACAAAACATTTGCAGACAACAAGAAAAGTTCATGTAAAGGTGATAGTAGCGAATTAGCCAAAGACTTTGTGATTTATACAAAAGAGATTGGTCATTTTGTAAGAAGATTATATTAAGCGTTGGGATTAAAAAATCTACGAACTTCACGAAAGCGGCATGTTTGACACAATGCACGGCAATTGATATAACCTTTGACTACAACCTGGACAAATAGAGTGTTCCATATAAGGCTGAGTGTAACAATATTGTCTTCACATCTAACAAAGGTCTGATTCAATATAAACATGACATGCACTATACAAAACCATTTACAACCACATCATAAGTGCCATACATAGCGATAAATAAATACTAGTTGATCACACACTTCTCTTTTTTTTCATAGATTATTTAAAACTAAATTGAGCCATTTTATACATTGACTGTATATTGCAACGATTATTGTGTTAGTAAGTTTATCTATCCTGACGAATTCCAAATAAAATGGTGACTTGAACTAAAAAAATATATAATATGTATCTGTAAGACAAAATTTTGTTAGAATGTTGAGTTATGCATAGGAATAAACTGTGTCAGAACCCCATTAAACCTACATTATCAATTACTTATAACATATACTAGTATATCATCAATATATACTTATAAAAATGCAATAATTGATAACTATAAAACATACATTAGAGAGATTTACAGACTGATACCAAGTGCCCGAATTCACCGGCATGCACAGAGTAATGCGAGTAGCAAATTTGACTACTGAATTTGTTACTGGAAATTTACCATCATTTTTTGTACCCAACAAATAACTTTATTAATAACTACATTTTATAATAATTTATTTATTAACTCTGACATTAAGATATGTATGACTTAAAACAACAGGGGCCGTAGCCCTGTAAAATGTATTGATTATAAATTAGAGATAAAAAAAGTTACCCCATAACTTTATGGAGTTGTATTAATTTTTAACTAATGCGCAAATAATATGACAAATGAATTGGCAATGTCGTCTAAGAGTCACGTGTTTTGTTAGTGTATATAGTTGGTAAAAAAAATACACAAAACAAAAACAAAGCCTCTATTAATTGTTCAAGAGATCGTCTTTGTCTTCCAAAAGACCGGAGCTAAGATAGCAGTTAATCTAAACCTTCCAAGTAGCTCGTCTGGTTATAATTAACGGGGTTTACATGTATATCCGCACGGATCTTTTGCATAACAATAAGCTCTAATATCTTAATTGTTAGCCGAATTACTCCTGGCATTCTTTTGCCATTTCGTTGATAAGGACAACAGATTGTGACCAAACGGCTTTGTTACCGACGCCTGGAGATTTAATCAAAACCAGACCGCGGTGTTTATTCCAATCAGTTCGTATTGTTTGGTGTCCGCCGCCATGTTTGATTTTCGTTGCAAAATTGTAATAAATTGGCCACAGTTGTGATAAAATGTGCACATTTTCTTATAAATGTATCGGACGCGATTTACGAAAACCCCTTTCTATCAGTAATGTTCAATTTCGTGATATGAATTATAGTTAAGGACTTATTTTGAAACATATTCAGAGGTAAAGTACTGGGTTGAAGTGAGATTTGCATTTTTTCTTGAGTGAGTTTTATTTTGCTGTAATATGAATGCAATTGAGTTTGGCGTGCTTACTATCTTTATTATAAACATGCGAGTTAATACTAACACTAAAGTCTTTATGCTGAGTGATGTTCTTGGTTTGAAAAAAAAACGAGTGAAGAGTGCTGTTGTATTATTTTCAACTAATTTCAATGACGTCATATACATGGATGACATCATAGATGACGTCACTGCATCATGCGAAAAGAAGAGGAGAACGCACCACCAAAAAGAAGAATCAATAAAAATGAAAGTCCTAGTCTATAAATAGCCACAATAACCATGGCGACGCCCCCAAAACCAACCCAAGATGTTTGTTTCTAAACATGTTTGTTGTGCCGTGTTATTTTTGCTTTGTTGTTCTTTGATGTGAAATCTGTTGTTTACCCTAAGACATTACAAATAAACAACATACTGTGCATGGTGTTACCAACCCAACTGCCCCAAAAGTTAACAAGATAAACAAAAAATATTGACCTGGTTAATGAAAGGACATCAAAGACTAGTGGGAGCGGTGATATAATGGTGGAGCGTCGGACTCCAAACCCTTAGGTGGCGGGTTCGAATCCCGTCAGTGGCGGAATTTGACCGGAACCTTCACAATCCCTTCTTTCGGTGCGAGTACTGGTCAGAATCCAGGAAGCAGTCATCGTGAGTATAGATAATATAAGTTGTAAGAACTTGCCTTATATATAATCGATGTAAAATAAATATGTTTCTCAACCATATTTGCCGGAACTACAGCAGAATCAACCACTTATAATATATATTGTATAATATACATGTTCGTCATCTTTGTAACAGGGTCACATGGCGGTCAATGTATATGGTCAGGCCTGGTCAGTCCGGAACTTTACTTAAAATTTCTATGTCCAAAGCAAATAGTCAAATAAAAGACTTCGCTGGTGTTTGATTTGAATGTATGACACAGTTTCCCTCGACTGGACACAATTCAAACTGCGAAACTTTTGTTTGACAATAGCACACACAGTCTAGTTCGATTTAATTAAATATATACATTATAGGTGTGTGCACAACAAAGGCTAAAATAGCTCATGTTCGGAAGCCCAAGTTTTCAAATGGATATTAAACAGCGAAATCTTCTAAGCATACCCTTGCATTAGTCCAAAGTTGGATCCACGGGTACTTGTAATTGTTTCTATGTTTGTCGTTTCGATAAAATATTTACTAAATCGACGTTGTAACTACTTGAAATGAAGTTTGATATTCAAGAATAACATACAAATCAAAGAATTGCAATAAGATTACATGTAAATGTGAAGCCATAGGTCCTCGATTATTCTTGTACACCACAGGGGGTCTAATATACAGGAAAGGACACTGTAATACATGTTTTACGTACTATGGACACTGTATACATAAACATAATTCACGTGCTATATGGTCACTGTACATGTATATTATACATGTATTATAACTTTAAACACTGTATAGTTCACATGTATCACATGTGCATTGAGTATATAATTTATAATTCAATTTAATTATATACAGCTGGTACCGTGAATGTTAAAATTTTCACTTTTGAACACAATATATATATATACATGTATTATAGATATGAACACTTCATATAATTATTATACATCAGTGCGTCCGTCAATCAGTATGTTTGACAACTCATATTAGAAACAATGTACATACATTTGTATATCATTAAGAAAGTTATGTCTGAACCACTAACACTATTCGGCAATGATCAAAATAGAACATGAGATATATCAATGTACATTCAAAACTGTATTAGAAACATCATCCCGATAAAGGCCACCCTGTGAATAAAGAACATTCTTTTCTAATCGTTATTGATATTTTATAATATAATGACCTCTGAATATAGGCCACCTATATTTTTCCCCATGGTGGCCCTTGTTCACAGGTTTCACAGAACGTGTATCTACAGTAAAAACAGTGTTTGTAGCCATCTCTTAATAAGGGACAGCCTGTGAATAAAGGCCATTCATTATAAAAGCCTTTTTAACAATTAATATTTAAATGACCGCGGAATTAAGGTCACCTGTCATTAAAGGCCATATCTAATCTTTCTCAATGTTGGCCTTTGTTCACAGGTTTGACTGTATTTTATATTTTAAATCACAGATCAAAATGTATTCATCTTGTGTTGTAAGAGTAAAGTGTAGACTGTATTTAATAAAAAATACATTTATTAAGAAATAATCTTGGTGACAAATTTGGAAACCAAATCGAATAAGCAAATAAATGACCATTTATTTTTCACGAAATCAGCTGATAAGACCGTAGACATTTATCTTTTATTCCATGAGGGGCATTTAAGTTTTTTTACCAAACTTGATATACAAGACTAAACACATTTGTTGCTCACAGCGGGATTTGTGTCCTATTTTTTTTTTATAAATAACTGATATAAGACAAAGACGTAATGTCGAACAACAAATGTATGATACGATCTGTTAGACACGGGCTTTGTTCGGAACCCCTCGGCTGTATCGGAATAACAGAAGAAGGGTTTATGGTTTCGATAGATAAGGGTCTCATATATCGACTGTTAATTAACAAAGACAAAAGCTTAGTGTAGAAACACAAAGGACAAAATCTGCATTATGTTTAATAGTCTTCGGATTTAGTGATACGATTTAACGTAACGGTTTTAGTTAAATATCTACCGATCAGGTCAATATACGATGAACTTTTAAGTTGTATAAAAATCTAGAGCCAAACGTTCATGGTAGTTTTCACACAAAATCTGTTTTAGTAATTGTTGCTTAGTTGATAAGATAAATATTGTAGACTCCATGTACATGTGTGTCAGCGATTATAAAATTTGGGCGAAATTTGCGTGAAAAGTAGTAGCAAAAACAGTTTTACTTATTTAAGAATAAATCAAATGTTCACATATTATAGGAATCATGTCACTGTCAGCAGCTAGCACGTGTAAATCAGAATCAATAATCAGCTGTATAACAACAACAACAACAATAAAAATGACAACAACAACAACAGAAAATGGCTTGGTAAAACAGGGACGTTCAAATGAATGACACTTTGTAAAGGTAATAGTCCAGATAGGTCAAAGAATTCGAATTCACAGAACAGATTATAACCATCATTCATACTATAAAAAACTTACTGGGGACATGTATGTTACGAAATATTTATAAGTTCACTAAATAACACGTATTCGGAAGAAATAAAGAATACATGTACATGAATTAGTATAGAAGTTGTTGTATATAACACGTGGTCTATGTTTGTTCCTCATTTTTTTATCACGCAAATTGTTTTTATTGCATTTATTAGTAATGGTAAGTGTGTCCTGATGTGTAAGTTTCCAGTTTAGAAACAACATAGATATCATTTATATAAGTACGTATATTATTATTATCTATATATATCAGTATCCGTGCTGTGTTCTTAGATTTGCGAACAGTTGAATGCGAATAGTGTAAGGGAGGTAATCCATGTTACTTTCTTTTATACAAATACATGTACATGTACTACATAGACACATTGTGCATTTTATATTCAAAATTCTATTTCCTTTTAATGCAGACACTTTGAATTAACGGTGAAATTTCAGAATTTCTCTTACAATAACAAACTTTATTGGACGAGTACATGGACCCTACATTAGATATATTGATGGTTTACCTCTATAGTAAATATCATATTGTTTGTTTTATACTTTTGTTTTGCACTCGTGAGAAAAAAATCGAACATTTCGTCTGTTGGTCTCGTAAAGCCAAGAATCGGCTTTTGTGTGACGTTAATACAGTAATATACGTTGTCATTATGTTTCTTTATGCTCGCGTTACAAATGAGCACCACACGGTGAATATTATGCCTGACATAAAATGTAAACATAGAATATGTCGCTTAACAAAGAACTGTCAATATAGCTCCCTATAATCAAACGTTTATCATTTTATATAGTCTATTGACGAATAAACTATACTTCAGTTATATGTCTGTAACTCAATATTTGAAATATCGAACAAACTGTCAAAACCATTCTGTAAAAAATCTGCTTATCGTTAAATGGGGGTGGGGGGGGAGTAGTGATCGAATTATGGTATAAACTACACTTGGGGAAGCAGTCATGTCCGGTCTACAAAAAAGCAATATCTAACTTGTTTATCATCATGCATTTATAGTAATGGTACCATTGGAAAGAAGACGATTGACTATAGTTCCAATTTAAGACGATAACGAGTAAGCTACATTACTGAGACATAAAGTTGTACTGGTTTAAGATAATCATCCCTGGCATGAATTTTGTCCTTAAGTATAATTCTGGTTACAGTTGGTCCACATCATAGTGGTATTTTTTTACAGAAATAATATAGTCTTGCATTAAGAACAATCATATATTTATTAGTCACCGAACTGACAATTTTATTCAAATCAAACTGCGTACTCGGTGAGGTACGTTTGATGGTCCTTTCATTCAGACATAAAAATGCTTGTTCAGTAAGCACACGCATGAACTTGTCTAGTTTTTACATAGAAAGACAATCATTCATGGGGCCCGAGTGAATCAATTTACTTTTAAAACAATGAAATACAAAAATGTAAGTGTTTTAGCATTTTGTATGTTTCTGACGTAGCATGGTCATACAGACCGCATGTGTAGTGTTACTCGATATGGTCAATGGTTTAATAATGGTCATCCGTGTCAGTCATCACTTTATGTTGTTCAATTTATCATAAGCATATTCTCTTATATACAGCCTCTCTTAAAAGGGGGTAAATTAATCATTTACGAGCACACAAAAACATATAATTAAAAGTCGAGTATGTTTTATAAACCCATTGTGAGCCGTTCACATACCGTAAAATTCATTTGTGTGGTAGGCCTTTCATAATATCTATATTTCATTTTTCAAATTGTCAGAACCTGAAAGGTACTTTTAATTGCTAGACATGGGGTTAAATATTCACAACGTGGCTGAATGGCAATTGTCTGTCGTTTTCCGCTCGAAAGAATTCCAAGCCATCCTTTATAGCACCCATTGTAAACGACTAAATGGCAATGAAATCGGATAGCGACCAGTTATCGGATACTGACATTTATTACATGAATGGTTCTAACGGAACAATCTTTGTTAGATGTATTGACTCAATGACAAAGAGCCTCTAAAATACCTATTTAAGACCCGTATGTAAAACTGTATTATACTGTGACGTAAACAATAAGAATATTCAATAGCATAAGCGACGAATTTAAACAATAGTTTAATGCGAAATTCGTAGGCTATATGTCGAACGGATAAATGTTTTGAATACTGCATACTAAATGGCTTTAAAAGTTAGAATAAAAACACTTTATTTCGCAATAAAACGACGAAAAAATAATGAATAACTTTTTTTAAGTGGAACAAATAAGCTCTTTTTTAAACTCTGGTCGCAGAATTGACAAAAAAACTACAGTCAATTACAGTTGAACAAATTTAATGAAACTGTCCAATCATGAACGAATTGATATGGGAGTTGAGGCTTAAATTATATTTGAACATGAGAGATGAAATTGTATTGATTTTGAAATGAAATATTTCCCCACATTATGTGTTCTCTGTTAATGCCACAATATGGTAAACTACATGTGTACATGTACATTTGTACATGGTGAAAATGTACAACCAAAGAATTGACTCCGTGTATGTTAGAAGTGGAGGTAAAATGTCATTTAGGGAAGGTTTGAACCCATGGTCAAGGTTGGAGTCCATCCAGACGGATTTTAACGGAATTAGACAGGTCTGAACTACATGATAGTTCGACAGACGAAGCCTATTCTCGGGATTGTCCTCGACGTCTGGTCAACGGTATGCTCCACTTTCAGACATTCAAAAGTATAACAACCAGTGAGGACCCCGATCATAATTCCATGGCCGGTACTTACAGGAATGTTTGTCTAGGACTTGATACGACTTAATTCTGTTATGATTTCATGGCACATAATCTGTTGTTTAATATGGTTAAAGTATTGCTGACTTTAATCCGCTTAATCTGTTTAATGAACTAATCCCCCAGGTTAATCCTAGTATATTTGGATTATCTCGGAGATTATCGCATCATGACGAGTGGTATATAATACTTGAGTACTTGTACAAGTATAACAATGGTATACAAGGTCTTGTATTTTATATTTCATAATTTCATACCATATGGTAATATTTATATTTCTACATGTATACACACCACGTGACTCGCTTGTTCCAGGATTTGATATACACGTAGTTTGTATGCTAAGTTTTATAAGATATAACTTATGTAACTTGGAGATGAACTAATGCTGGCAGCAATCACTGAACCTTTGTGCCGTACTCTCTTCTACGTTTGAGACTTAGTGACTCAGTACAAAAATTATGTAGATAAAAACCTAGAAACTTACATAAAAGTAAATTTTATACATGGAGAATAAATTTATTTAACATTATTTATGTGTAAGTCTGCTCTGCTCTACTCAACTATGCTGAGCTCTCTTCTATTCAATTCTGCTCTGTTGGGCTCTGTCCAGTTCTGTTCTATTCTGCTCTGCTGGGCTCTGTTCTGTTCAATTCTGCTCTGTTGGGCTCTGTCCAGTTATGGTCTATTCTGCTCTGTTGGGCTCTGTTCTGTTCAATTCATACTGCTCTGTTGGGCTCTGTTCTGTTCTATTATGCTCTGTTGGGCTCTGTTCTGTTCAATTCATACTGCTCTGTTGGGCTCTGTTCTGTTCTATTATGCTCTGTTGGGCTCTGTTCTGTTCTATTCTGCTCCGTTGGGCTCTGTCCAGTTCTGGTCTATTCTGCTCTGCTGGACTCTGTTCTGTTCTATTCTGCTTTATCTTGCTCTGTTCTATTCTGCTCTATCTTGCTCTCTTCTGGTTTATTCTGCTATGCTCTGCTCTGCTCTGCTCTACCCAGCTCAGCTCAGCTCAGTTCTGCTCTGTTTTGCTCTGTTCTGCTTTGCTCTGTTCTGTTCTGTTTTCGACTTGGTTCTGCTCTGTTCTGTTCCACTCTCTGATCGACTTGGTTATGCTCTCCTCTGCTCTACACTTTGGTTGTCTCGGCTCGACTCTGTTCTGCTCAGCTCAGCTTAGCTCAGCCTTACAATACTTTATGACCGTGATTATGCAATATGTCACCGTATTCAAAAGTCATTGTATACTGACTGCCTGAAATATGAGAAATAAAAGCATTAAAGTATTGTTAACTTTTAATATAAGTGTAATAAACATGGGATTTTTTATATAACATTTTAAATACATTTTAATGTTTGTAACGGTAATTTAAACTTTTTCATTGTAATGGAATCAAATAAAAATAAACAAGTTCTATTGACGTTATAAATATTGTAACATTTTCCAGAGTTGATTCAATAAAATTTAACCAGTCCGTGATTAATATGATAACATTACATCGTGGTGACATTATTATGTACGTTGTATTCGTGTATGTATACATGTATATTAGTTTCAAACTACAAAATGTTACAAATATATGAATATATACAGATAATACAGTGTATGCGTTGTGGACATACTATTTGTGACTTAACCACTGGCTTTGTATGAATGATTATACGTTTCATTTGGGCCTCAGAGGTCGATCGATTATGATCTCTGAATAGTATTCACTAACCTCTCACCGCTTTGGGTTCCAGTTCCAACCTGGCCAGATTCACATGTGGGGGAGCTGTCCAGGCTACCTTATAGAAGGCCGGTTGTTCTACTCAGATTTAAGCCTCGGTTCTACATCCATGACCCTAGCTGTTGGTGCTCAGAGTAAAAAAAAATACTAAAAAATATATAAATTTCAATTTTATTTATTTCTGAATATGGGTTTTCTGCCCCATACGGCGACACACCACGATTAAGTATAGATATATTTATCGTATATATATCCAGTATAAATAGTATTTAAGATATTTATTCAGCTGTAAATGATAAATATACAATTTTAAAAATGTACAGAAATCTGAGTCTCGCATTCCGATAGTAATTGTTATATAATTATGTGTGTTATCCTTGGTGTTGAAAGCATGTCATGCTTTAATTTTGTCTTATTTTTGTCTTTCTATCTATCTTAATATTGTTGTTATTTTAATTCATATGTTACATGTTTTATTTATATATTATAAACTACGCATCCTATGCCGAAATAAATCAATCAATATACTGTCGAGTAGATGAGCAGAATATAAAACTACCTGATGCTATGTAATTTAAAAAAAGAATAAAAGACTTTCAGGATAATCAGTGATTGCTCATGCATGTTTATGATTAAGTATCGATTACGTGTTGGGTTCTATGGTGTAATGGTTAGCACTCAGGACTCTGAATCCTGCGATCCGAGTTCAAGTCTCGGTAGAACCTTTTTTTTTTGTGAAAAAAAAAATTATTTCAAAATTATTATTTACATAATGTTTGCACTTTTTTCTAAATGTAATATCTACTTTGACTAAATTTGACATTGCAACATACATGTATATAATTAAGTTGATTTGATTAAGAACTATTATTGTTAGACATAATATTGTATTTTCATTATATCGATGACCCACTATGGATGCTGAAAGCAGTGTTTGATCATTTTAATTATCAGGCCATCCTTAAACAATTTATATTTGGGGTAACCATACACAGAGAACGGTAGGTAGGATTTTTTTTTAATTAAATTTTTTATATTGAACCCAAAATAAATGTAAGAATGCTATTTTTCTAATAACTCTAATAAAGAGAGTTAGGTAGGGACCGTTTTTTTTTGGCGATAAGACGGTAATGTTACCGCAAACAAAATATTTTTACGAATGGCTTTAGATTTTATCAAGGACTTATTTCCATACATGTAAGTCCTTGATTTTATGCAATTTGTCTGAGAACAAGAGATTTAATTATCATTTAGTGAACTTAACCAGGTCCAGATCTAATTTCTGATATAATCACGTGATGCTAGTTTTTATGTTTATATAATTGATAAAAATGTACTGACATGTATAATGGTCGCAATGTTAGCAAACTATGCTCATTTTACGGGCTGGTTATTTCTTCCAGATGTCAGAAAATAACTTGTAGCAATAACACCACGTATGGTTAATACCTAACATTAGTAACTTAATTCAACAAACATGTGACCTAACATCATTTTGATGACAATCTGCAATTAACACCGTGTCAATAATCTAACATCCGATATGCACATCACGTGGTGATTATTACGCAATATCCGGACTTTTGATCACGTGACGGATACAGAAGCCATATGCGCGTGTGTGCATACTGACACAAAAATGTTGATCTGTACGGATAAAAGCTTCAGTGGGGTCCTGACTAAAAATTGTGCTAATCAGTAAATATTGTTTTTAGTTCTTTAATAACCAACACATGTTCAAATTTAAAATATATGTTATGTTCTGTTGTATATTAAATAATATAATTAATACATTATTTGATTTAATCATGGTCACTAATTTGGACCTAAAAATTGTTTGTTTCTGATTTCCCGAACTGTTTATCACTTTCTCCACATTCCTCGACTTCTTTAATAGGCCCGAGGAACTGAACAACCAATGCCTCATCTTTTTTAAACTTTTCCACACGCTTTCGAGAGCCGAAAAAAGGCCCAGGCTATATATCCATCCCTATTTTTATGTACGTGTAACCCGGCAGAAGCAATATTTTACACCTTATTAAGTTTTCAAAAGTTAAGATTTTTTCCAAATACATTGATTGTTTTAAGATATCTAATAGATATACGAATGTCATACATTGTATTTTATTTTCTGATTTGAAGTTGACCCGTGTTCGGATGATGCATATGTACTTCGCAGCATGATTTAATATTGTAGTATCTATCAATTACGGAGCGAACATGATTTATTGTAACAGAAAACGTTAGTTTAAAATCGTTAGATTTTGTATGTTTGACGATAATATATACCCCGGGACCAATGTACACATATAATTATACCCTCAGGGTCCCTGGGACCAATGTACACATATGATCATAATTATACAAGTGTATGTTGGTAACATATTTTATAATTAAATTGTGTTTCTGTTAAAGAAAAATATTATTTATGTATGTCTACTACTCGAGTCTATTTGTTGGTACAGTTCCAGAATTTAGAAGTATAATTTACATAGAAATAGAGGGAGAAATTTCGGGATTTCAGAAGTTTCCGGATTTCAGAGGGTCCGGATTTCAGAAGTTATACTGTAATTTTGAAACAATTTATGCCAAACTATACATGGCTGAAATATGCCATTTGATAATAAATGACGAATACTAGTAAGTGTTACCAAGGGATGACATATCAACTCTGTCAACATACATGTAAGTAATGATACATAAATATCAACTGGGACCTATATACACAATGGCCCCAGATATCAATATGATAAGCAACGGTATCCGGACAAAAGCTCCCCCGGACAAAAGCTCCCCCGTTCATTTTGATAGGGGCGGACAAAAGGGCTACTAGCTGAAGATATCTCTTTTAAAACTGAATTTCGCATTTTTAGACGTTCTCAAATTTAAATTCTTTGACATGAAAGTTTAACAATTGAATCAGTAAAAGCATGTGCCTGGTTCCATGGTGTAATGGTCAGCACTCAGGACTCTGAATCCTGCGATCCGAGTTCAAGTCTCGGTGGAACCTTATTTTTGTTCTTTACGATTCAATATTCTTTCACTGATCAAAACCATGACATTCTAGTTTTTCTTCTGCATATTTTGTACATTTATAAGTACATTCATGTGATTTAAAGTCTATATTTCTATTTAATTACCTGGCATCCAAAACACTATAAATATATACTGGTACAGATATTAACCAAAAATAATAACATCTAGTAATTTGTCTGCCTTTGATGTTTTTTGTTTTTTTTTGTACGTGTAGAACCTTAATTTAGAGATAATTCCTTGGTATGAAATTGTATAAGCAGAAATTAATTATCTATTGTGTACTTCAGAGGGGGGGGGGGGGGGGCAGATGTCCACTTGAAAACTAAGCACCGGGGGGTAAATGTCACACCCACCTTTTTTACTGGAGGAGTGGGCTAATTAATGTTTATTTAGAAATAAGTTCAGGGGGCAAATTCATGTCTACCTGGTCGTTTTTCCATACCGGGGCAAATGTCCGTACCCCGTCTTTAACTTTCATTAACTTAACAGCTGGTGAAAAAACAACAGAAAAGGGGTTGCTGCATACAGTAAGTTTTAGAATTATAACCTTATGATAATTGGTCCACAGCCGAACCTCGTACAAACCATAGATCTGCGGCGAGCATTTCAACATGAATTGTTTTGTACAAAACACCTCGAATAAGTGTCATAACATGAGAAAATTTGCGGTAAATTTTATAATTATAAGTGATGAACGAGCGGGGATGTGCTATCAGTCGCCGCTGTAAAACCGTGCAGTAAGTGCTTCCAGATGTAGGAATATCGCGGTTGTCATGGTGGCGCGTGCCATGCATTTTGAAGTGTCGTCTGCTAGCGCGAGAAATATCATAATAAGAAACTGTATCTATTTTATAACTCGTACTGTGTATATCACAGAAAGACTAGATTTATGTAACATAATCGTTTGATGGCAATGAATCTGAGCCCCTGGGTAAAACAGATTGCTACACGTATGACGTACGAGTGTATCAATGTTGAAAGCACACGTCATACATTTAATGGTACCATTCATATCTAACAATGTTTTACAGGATGAAGTGTCTTGAAGAGTTATATTCTGGTGAATAACTTTATACTTACGTTATAGCATACTACAAATTCCAGTCCTTGTAAATACTGTGCTGTTATTAAATCAACAGTAGAACCTTGTTCGGACTGACATAATGTTCGGATGAGAGAGGTTTTCGGATATGAAAGATTCCGGATAACAAGAATTTAGCCACAAATATGTGATAAAAAATCCAGACCAGCTGACATGTTCGGTTTATAGAGGATTCCGGATTAGAAAGGTTCGGATTCAATTGAGACAGAGTCCAGTGTATAACGTTATAAATGTAAGATATCTGTATATAAACACAGATTTACTGTCACATTCACAATAAACACAAATTTGGAAGGAGCAGTGGTGTAGAGGTAGAGCGTCGGACTCCTGACCCGGAGGTTGTGGGTTCGAACCAACCCGTCAGCGGTGGAATTAGACCGGGAACCTTAACAATCCCTACTTTCGTCGCGAGTACTGGTCAGAATCCATGAAGCAGTCATCGAGAGTAGTTAACAAAAGTTGTGAGAACTTGCTCTACAATCAATGTAAAATAAATAAGTTTAAAATGAACACAAATTTCTGAACCTGAAAAAAAGGTCATAATACCGACATCGGCTCATTGTCAAGTTTAAACAGAGGGAAAATATCGAATAAAAAAGGGACCGGAAGTAAGGGGTCGTTGTAATGAGGTGGTCTTTCAGCGAGGTTTCACTGTATCTAATTCGATCATTATTAATGTAACACATGAAAACAAAAACTCTAGAGTTATAACTTGATAAGATGCCCTATTTATATAAGTGAATTGTGAGATGTGACGGCACATCCATTCTTATGTCAAGCGAATAACTTTAAATGGCTAAATCGACTTTAAATACCAACTACAGTACAACCTATCAAGAGTGGCCCTCTCTTGAGCAACAATCTCCCTTTAACAACAGCACGATCTTTTCCCACTGCGCGACTCAACTATTTTTTAACCTCTCTAGAGCAACAACCTCTCGACAACAACATACTTCTGCTACTCCCATAGAGTGTTGCTTTGTAGAGGTTGTACTCAAGGTATAGCACATTGGATTTCACTTGGCTGAAATGCGGTGCCGTTCATGCACATTGTACAAACTCGCATGACGGAAGAGATTAACAGTTTCACGACGATCACCGTCAGTAGATGCTTTCTGTGTACGTTAAGTACAGTAGTACTTACAATAGAATAAAAATGATCATAATAATTAATATCATATTTATCAGACGTAATAAACATGCAGTTTTATCATAGGGGAATTTAGCGTATACATTGTAGTTTGAGTGCATCTATACAAACTATACAAAACTACCGAGCCGCAGGGTTTGGTTAAGGTTTTAGGATCCTAACTCTTGATTTTCCAGATTCATTTGCTCAATGCTACACAAAAATGCTAATATTGCAAAAAAATCAAATTGCTTAAAATGCGGGCCAATATCTATATCACTTTTCGGCCCCGGGCCGGAAAATGATATAGATATTGGCCCGCTTATTGGAAATACCACTGCATTAATACGCCAGGCAGTAAACAAGTTACAAGGCTGATAATAAATAGTTATTTAATAAAAAAAATTAAAACATGTGTAGGAGTTGTTGCCCTTGTTATAAATAGAAGAACATTTCTTTAGATATTGCATGGTGACCTTTAGTTTTCTTAGTCAAATTATATTGATATTGTGTAATTGTATCTTTTTACCGTGAGTTTTCATTGCAATACATGTTCTTTGTCTTTAATCCTTGAAAAGTGGGTTACTCACATAGACTCACAATGCAAATTAAAGTAAATATAACTCAAAGGAATATTATTTTTTTTAATCTCATGGTTGATTATTTTCTATCATGGTTACCTATAAAAGTATAGACGTTTGCAAAATCTGTCCATCACATTTTGAAAAAAAAAATTTGGTGGGATCCTAATCTACATCAGATACATACGGGGTCAGTGTGTTTGCTAAGGTCTTCACGCATTTTCCTGAATCCATTTCTCATAGACCGCTATCTTGGTCAATATACTTGGAGATGTAAAAACAATATGTGTTCGTGTGTAACACATGTACAAATTTCCATTGTCTGTCTATATAATACATCTATAGGCACTTAAATGATTCGCTATAAAGACTGAAATAATTCCAAAACACTTTTGTTTGATACACATGTGCAAGGGACACGCAACAGAACTTTTCTGATAAAGGAATTTATTCTGTGGATTTATCACAAACTGTCTGCGACATGAATTATTTTCTGATTTGTAAAAAGGTTTTACGGTCAAAAAAGTGAAAGTTTTCGGGAGTGTTCTGAACTTCCGTTTTTTGCAGGTCCGGTCTGTACTGATCTTTATTGTTTTTATGTCAACGAGGAGATATTTCGTGTTTTATTTGCAGAAATTGTTCAACTAGACAGGTCGAAACTCAACCCGAAACCCGAATGAAATTGAAAAAAGCTTTACTTTTGTTTAATTGACCCGTTATCATTATCTAATAATCAAGTACGTCTAACAAATGATTTCAATTAATGAAGCAAGTTTCAAATTTAAATGTATTCAAATATATTTTTATAATCAACAGGCAAAAGATGTAATAATACAACATGTTTACCAAATAACTGCCACAGTGACAGACACACGGATTCTCGATGATTTTCACACCTCCTGTTTTAAGACACCAACATGACAAATTAGTCCAGACGGAACCGTTTGAAAGTGACCGCCAGCCGCGAACTCCAGATGGTCGCCGTTTACGGGCACTTATACTAGTGGTGATTTAACTTGGGGAGGGGGGAGGGCGGCACGACCGGTGTTGACGACAAGTTACCGCTGTTTGGAGTGGGTCGTTAACTAAGGGTCAACTGTGTATATATTTTGATTTGATATACATGTACAGTACAACCTCCCCAGAACAACCCTCTCTATAACAACAACAACCTCTCAACCGCCACATGCTTCTGATTTTACCATAGGATGTTGCTTTGTAGGGGTTGCACCGTATAATCGTATGCGTGAATACAACATACTTCTCCACTATACATGTATAATGTTGTCATGTAAGTCACAGACTTATTGAACTTTATTGAATCAATTTGGGACATGTTACAATATTTATAACGTCATTAGAGCTTTAATAGTTTAAATACCCGTTACAAACATTATTTAAAACGTCATAATCTGTTACATGTTTATAACATTCACATTAAAAGGTAACAATATTTCAAAAAATATCATTCTCATATTTAAGAAAGACAAATACATTTACAATCACTTTTGCAATCGATGACATATTGCATGATCAAAGTAAATATTATTATTGTTAGAGAGCATCAGAGCTGAGCAGACTAGAGCAGTACAGTACAGAGCAGAACTGAGCAGAACTGAGCAGAGCAGAGGGCAGAACAGATAGTTAATATTTGATTAGATATGTTTAATAATGTTATTCACATGTATAGCCTAGGAACCAGCTAGTGAACCACGCGGTGTATACTTATGTATATGTATAACATAGGAACCAGTAAACCATGTGATGTATACTTACGTACATGTATAACCTTGGAACCAGTCAAAACCATGTGAGGTGTACTTATGTACATGTATAACCTAGGAACCAGTAAATCACGTGGTGTATACTCATGTTCATGACCAGTCAAAACCATGTGAGGTGTACTTATGTACATGTATAACCTAGGAACCAGTAAACCACGTGGTGTATACTTATGTACATGTATAACCTAGGAACCAGTGATCCACGTGGTGTATACTTGTGTACATGTATAACCTAGGAACCGGTGAACCACGTGGTGTATACTTACGTACATGTATAACCTAAGAACCAGTAAATCACGTGGTGTATACTCATGTACATGTATAACATAAGAACCAGTGAACCACGTGGTGTAAACTTATGTACATGTATAACCTAGGGACCAGTGAATCACGTGGTGTATACTTATGTACATGTTTAACCTAGGAACCACTGAATCACGTGGTGTATACTCATGTATATGTTTAACATAGGAACCAGTGAATCACGTGATGTATTCTCACTAGGAACCAGTAAACCACGTGGTGTTATACATGTACGTGTATAAATATAAATGTTACCATATGATATAAAGTTATGAAATAATTATTAAATACGTGTATATGTATACATACCATTGTTAAGATTTAAACCGTTGGCTCGAATATCATACAATATACTTATACCATGATGCGATAATCTCCGATATAATCCGAATGAAATTCTAGTGGTAGCTTCAATTTAGGTCAGTGTTTTAATCCAATGATATGCTACAATAAATTATGCAGTATAAAATGTAATATTCAGCCTTGTTGGTTAAATAAAAAAATCAACAGACAACGAAATTCTATCACCAGTCGAGATTTTGTTCAAGTCTCAAGTTAGTTTATTCAAGTAAGTAAGTAAATGCCTCAGTCCCAAGATACATATATATACTATGCTATAGAACAGTAGTGTACCAAGTTGTGTCAACAGAACAAAACTGTACGCGGTAGATCGATGGTCTAGTTTTACAGCCCGCGCCGTGAAGAACATGGAAAATTTATTCGGAATAAGATTTGGGATAGAAATGCCTGGTTCTTCTGTATCGTCTCCCCCCACACATCTTTCTCTCTCTTGGGCGGCCATGACCTGACCCGATAACTGTCGAATGGGTAGTTAAACAACATATAACAAAACATATGAATATAATTATAAACCATTCATTACTAGTACTTTGTCATTAAATGATGCTTTTTTATATCTTAATGTCATCTATTATATGGAGTGAGTCTAACATGAAAATAATTGATAATAATTTATATGAGATAATGTCTAAGTAGATACGTAAATCATCCTATGTTTTATATGCGCTTTATCAGAATTGCTGAGTAAAAAAATATCAAACATATTCGTTGTGCACGAACGGGTAGCAGTTCTATATACTCTGCTCGTGTGTGTTATATTTATTTTATGGCGTGGTTACCTATACGTTCTGATGGGGTTCTCCTGGGGACAGGATGGTGTAACTTATAGTATTACGATCCTAGCACCCATTTCCCCCTCAAAATTGAGCGGACAGATTTTGGAAAACATGATTTAAGATGATATACCATGATTATTTTGTTTGTTTGAGTTTTAAGCCCTTTTTCCACAGCCAGAGTCATATGAGGCTGACAGTACACCTAAGCATTGTTCCTGGGATGAACCAGTACTAAAGTCCCATTCTCCGTAAGCAACTGCCTACTTTCTCACATAAAGAGACATGGTCTGTAGATGGGCTCGAACCCACGTCGGTCTATCAGTGAGAGGTTACAGTGATTTGAAGTCCGTGACCTTAACCACTCGACCAAGGAGGTGTGCCTTGATTTACCGTGAGATTTTCCTCTGAGTTATCTTTCCTTTAAATTTACATTTAAGTCTTGAATGGGAGTAACCTATTTTTCAAAGATCAAAGGCAAAGTACATCAACTTCAATGTAAACGCATGGTTTAAAGACGCAACAACACTGTATCCATCCAAGTTGATAAAGAAAAATATAGGTCATCACAAAATATCAAAATATTTTTTTTTCTAATTTTTAAACAAGGGCAACAACTCTACCAAAAAAAAATCAAAATATGTCGTAAAATAGATTCAAGTATCCTAGGTAACTGTCAAAGACATAATGACATTTGGGCAAATTCTTTTTGTTATATTAACATTTTTGTGTAGCATGGAGCAGGCACGTCTGTTAAAGTACTGTACTTAGAGGGGTACTGTATGAACTACGTGTACAATGTAAGAAAAGTGTAACTACATTCACAAATAATGACTCTTGTCATATTGAAGAATTCATGTTGCATTCGCAGGATTTAGAAGAAGTTTGTATTTCCAGGAAGGTTGGATGTTTTGCATTTTTTTTTTTAGAATTTTTTTTTTATCCAAATGTATTACGAGATCTAAATAGTTAGCACTATTCAGAAGATAAATTTAATAAGAATGTACAGTAAGTTATCCTTTTTCTGATGTATACGTATAATTCAGATCGTGTTAATTACCTTAATATAATTACATGCATATACAAAATGTATATACAATGTATATTTTTTGTTTGGTTTTAGAATTATATTACATAGTACATGTCACGGTACGCGTAAAATAACATTATATTCTGTTCTGTTCTAACCATATCTTCAACATTAGTTCTAATGTGTTTATAACACTTAATTTATCCATCGTCGGATACCCACGTAAAGGTTTTGTTTATTAAAGTGTCAATCCTATTTAAAGGGCCAGCCAAGTTGGCTTATGAGACACCTGTCTTATGTTTGCACAGCACCTCCCGAATCCCTTCTCCTTTTGCCGGGTGCCTGGCTGAGATGGGCCTACGGTACCATTATTTAACTAGCTGGCGGCTCACCAACCGACCGCATCAGTTCTAACCCAGTCTCCACTGGGGTTCGAACTTTCGATCTCCCGCTCCGAAGGCAGACACCCTAACTACTCGGCCATGGTGGCGTATCCGATAATGTACGTAGCGGAGCGGTGGCATCGACCGTGGGTATCCGACGATGAATTTATCAGTCACTGACCATTTCAATTTCTGTATCAACACTAAGATAGTTTCGTTTACGTTTTATGAATATTGCCGCATTTGTACTAATAACAAAAAAGGTTAAACCCGTAAAAACGGACACTCTCTCGGACTGGGCAAAAGTCCCGTTCTCTGAGAATTCCGGTTTTAGAAAACTTTTGATGAATTCCTTAAGATATAGAACATGAAAAACTGTACGCACATTAATGATATTCGATTTTTTTTATTGTTAATTTTCGACACGTTCAAACCAAAATAATGCGGTTTAATCAGGTAATACGTAAATATGGATAATCTGTCTGTCAGATTAATAATATCATGATAGGGTCACCGACGGTCAGAGGGGCAACCCCTTTGTGTCACGTGACAAATTACTCAGGTATAGTTATATATTTTTTTCTCTTAATAATATATACAGTAAAACCTCGGAAAACCGGACCCTTTCCGGACTGGGCAAAAATCCGGTTTTCTGAGAATTTCCGTTTTTTAGAGAACTTTTGGTGAATTTTTGAAAATTCGGAAGCTTTTCAGAAAATTCCGGTTTTCAGAGAATTCCAGTTTTCAGGGAGTCCGGTTTGACTAATGAACTGATCTAACTTAAGTAATAAAGATTCGCTTATATACATTATATCACCTAGGCTAAAACAAGTCATGTATTATACATTATCACTCGTTATCTAAGAAATACCTGTTTCAGCGATTATTTACCTGTATGATAAACACGTGGGTTCCATGGTGTAATGGTTAGCACTCAGGACTCTGAATCCTGCGATCCGAGTTCAAGTCTCGGTGGAACCTTAATTTTGTCATATTTTTAAATAGTATTTACAATATCTTTATTTACGATTTGGTATTTGTACTTGTACGACCAAAATCGTGGCGAATTTAATTTATGTTGGTTACTTGCCGGAGAAATTTAGTCACATCTTATATAAAAAATTAAGCTGTCGGTTACATTTACTATCCGTCTCATCTTAGTTTCTTATTATTAAATCTAAATTCTTTAAAGTACATCATTTTGAAATAAATAAAGTTGACAGTAAAATAATTAAAGATACTTTCTTCTTTGATAGAATATTACAATATGTTTTCCTTTTTTCACAATTTCGTTGAAATGACGTATCAATTATTTTATTAACACGTGTCAAGTTAACAAAGGGGTCGAATAATGGACGCACAGTGGGGTCCGTGTGACGTGATATCCCGTCTCCTGTTCGTATTTTTATTATATTGTAGGAACCCAAATTTAGAGAAAGTACATTTTGCAGCTATTGATCATAATTTTATCTGAATATGGGTGAAATTGTTTCGTCTGTAATATGACCAGTATATATTTGATTTATTTTTTGAAGTCTTATCGTAGGCTGACATTGAAATTTATAAATCATATTGTAATCTCATACTTTGATCCCAGACAATGGCGAACACACGTCAAATATCAGGTTTTTATTATGACGAACATTATATATACGTCCATATATAATTTTCATTTTCTTTTAATTCAAATAAATAGAATAAATTTATTAAAAAATCATTTTTATTAATAATTTATTCTATTGCAATTATTTATTAATACTACAAATACTGTAATCTTGAAAATAAATGGTGTCAGCTAATCAATATTAGTATAATTACAAATTTAATTTGGATTTGAAAAAAAAAACATAAATCATTGACATGTAGAAATCTAAATAAATCACAATTTGTCCTCGGGATACAAACTGCGAATACTCAAATGTTGACAAAAGTAATGTTCCTTTTCTTCTTTTTAGTGAAGTAATGTACAACGGGCGTTACACTCCAACACACAGTCAATGAATTCTGTTAAATAGCAATTCAAAGCCACCAGCGCCGTAGACGAACCGGGGACGGCTAGGGAAGGGAGGCAGAGCCGCTAAATAATGTTTGCTGTAATGGTTAATAAAAGGGGCTGTAACTGGTCCTCCCGTTGTCAGATAAAATCTAAAATAAACCTCCCCTCTCAAATCTTTCGACAGACCTGACCTTATAGATAATAGACTTATTCTCTGGGATCAGAACACATCTTATGGCTAAAATAACTTAATTTAACATCTTTCAAACTTCCAGCTATGGTATAGGGGCATACCCCCCAAAGACACCAGTAATAGTTCCTGTCCGTCCTTTAGCTCGAAATTATCTAGGGACCTTAATGAGTCACATGGTATGATAATAGGGCCCTTATTTGAGGTACATGTACTTAGGATATTAACTCACATTTGTATTTTATGCACACGCGTATAACGTTTTTATGAACAGAACATCCATTCTTTTCGAAAACCTCTTTTTCAATCATAAAATGTGAATCATTGATCGATTTATCAATTTGTTTGAACATTAACTGCGCAATGTATATCATAAGGTTATCGTGTTATCACTATTTAGATGACTTGAAAATACGTGGGACTTAGTCATTTGAGGTCATTTGAACCAACCTAAGATAAACTACCGCTCGCCCGATAAGTTGAGTGTATCGGTTCTATGGTGTAATGGTTAGCACTCTGGACTTTGAATCCAGCGATCCGAGTTCAAATCTCGGTAGAACCTTTTTTTGGTTTGCTATGAACATATTATATTTTTCAAAATAATACAATGTAATACAATATAACGTCCATGACCGGTCACCTCCGAAAATAGTCACTCCGTGTAACGGCCAGTTCAATAACAACCGAAATTGATGTTTTACTCTATTTTCACTCTCTAAATAACAGCCACCTCCTTAAACAACCATCTTTGTCCATTCAATTGGTGGCTGTTGTAGGGAGGTTGTACTGTATTGTTGCATCGTCTTACCATTAGTTCATCTTTCTTCAGACACATTATACAGATTTAGTATTAAATTTTTGGCATTATTTATTACTGAGAGAGTTTAGATCTCTACGGAACCTGTAATAAGCGTCCATTTTCATTATAATGAAATTTGTGTTTATTTGTTTGTACATGCATAAAAATGAATGGTATTTTAGAGAAGAAGAGATTTCAACGTATGCTAGTATTAAAAGATCTGTTTGTATATGATAAATTAAAAGCGGTTTATCACACTAATTATTGTAATTCAGGTTAAGCACATGTACTTCATGCTACGTAATAGGCAAAAGTATATGTATATATGGTTCCATGGTGTAATGGTTAGCACCTCAGGAATCTGAATCCTGCGATCCGAGTTCAAGTTTCGGTGGAACCTTTATTTATTTATTATTAAATAATGATTATTATCAATTCATTCATTTATTTATTTACTTATGATTTTTTTATGAATTTATTTATCTATTTCTATTATTAGTGTTTTATGGAGCATGTAGATTATAAAAATTATTTATGTTCAACTTTCCAGTTACATGCAGTCTGAGATGTACAATAGATTAATTGGCAGACATATTTTAGATTATAAAATATTGTATAAAACTATTTTATTTCAACTATAGGCAAGTAAAAAATTCAGTTTACGCATTTTCCCCTTAGATTTTAATCGATATCTGTTTTTTGTTACGTCGACAATTTGACAGCTATCGATTAGCTTGAAATACGTTTTACATGTACATGTGTATTATAACACGTGTGGTTCAATTGTCACGGTAAACAAAACAACAAGCATATACTTGTCAGTGAAATGTCAATATAACACATTAGTACATAAGGTACACCGATGTCAAATATATCGGTTCTATGGTGTAATGGTTAGCACTCTGGACTTTGAATCCAGCGATCCGAGTTCAAATCTCGGTAGAACCTCTTTTTTGGACCAAATTGATTTTAAGGTTTATTTTTCCCCGCAAAGTATTTGTTTATTACATTGTCTATAAGAATATGATTTATTATGTAAAAGAAGAAAATGTAAAAGTAGTTGTAAGCAAATATGACAGATTACATTTTTATAAAAGTGATAAATTGCATTGAGTTTACCAGAAATTTCCCTTTAAACCATTTATATCATATTCATATTCACCATGTTTATGTTAAACCATTTGTATCATGTTAATATTCACTGTTTCTATGTTAAACCATTAATATCATATTAATATTCAGTTATTATGTTAAACCGATTTATATAATATTAATATTCACTTATTATGTTAAACCATTTATATCATATTAATATTCACCATGTCTATGTTAAACCATTTGTATCATGTTAATATTCACTATTTTATGTTAAACCATTAATATCATATTAATATTCACTTATTTATATCATATTAATATTCACTTATTTATATCATATTAATATTCACTTATTATGTTAAACCATCTATATCATATTAAATTCACCATGTCTATGTTAAACCATTTATACCATATTAATATTCACTATATCTATGTTAAACCATATAATACTATAGATTCATTTGAATTAGATTAATATTTGTGTATACATGTCTGTGTACACAAGGCAGTACTATATGTATATACATTGTTCAATACGATTAATAAAACACAGGTGTATCAACTGGTTCTATGGTGTAATGGTTAGCACTCAGGACTCTGAATCCTGCGATCCGAGTTCAAGTCTCGGTAGAACCTTAATTTTTAGTAATTTTTTACTACTTGACCAGGCTGAAAATAAAAATTAGTTTGTTTGGAGTGACTACCTACACACGAAAATCCTAGCAAATAAATAAAAGTGTTTAGGGGGCATTTTTTTACTATTGTTAACGTAACGAAATAAACAGTTTTACCAAAAACCTATTCTTAACCATTTATTTTTAACCATTTAGTCATAGCTTAACGAGGTAAAAAAATAGGTTTTTGCTAAAATTGTCTATTTCGAACAACATTTGTGTTGATTAAAACGAAATCATTTCTTAGTAGAACAGAACAGACATGTATACATGTTTTAGCAAAATAACACAGTATATACGTAGCTACATTTTTTCTTTAAAATTGAGTTGACCAAGGACTTATACATACATGTATACATAGTCTTGAGTTGACTCACTTTAATATTCGTGACAGGCAACAGCATGTCAATCTTGTTTAATTTTATACTACACAGTTAACAAACCGATAACGGTTCTATGGTGTAATGGTTAGCACTCTGGACTTTGAATCCAGCGATCCGAGTTCAAATCTCGGTAGAACCTTTTTTGCACCAGATTTATTTCAGTTTCACAAAAAATTATGATCTCTGCAAACATAATTTTTTTGTAATAAAGGGGCATGCCCAGGAACTGCTGTGTCTTTTTTTTCGTACACCAAAAATGCGTTTGTCATTTGTAAAACCAATTATTACCGAAAAGTCAAAGAAGAATGTCCGCTCAAAAATGACCCTTTAACGGGCACGTCGGTATTTGTATGTCGGTTTGAATAAAAGGCTACCGAAAGGGTCGAGTTGTGAAAGTGACGAATAATTTCTGAGGCCGAAATCGGCAGGTTTTGTAAATCTTGAAATGTGTATTTTGAATAAACTAGCGGGATATTTTGTAAATATTTTACAGGACTTTCATTAATTGATTTAGGCAATAAAATGATATCAATTTGATTGTTATTTGAGACGCTTCAGTTCCAGGGCATGCCCCTTTAAAGAAAGTTGACTATTTGAAACTATGCATTTTTTAATTAAGACTGAATCAAACGTACGAAGTGGTTTTCGTTAAATGCAATCGTTGTTTTTTTTTTGTTACAACTAGACAAAATCTCTATAATCAACTAGACGTACTGTGTACACATTTATACTGATGTATAACCATTATCTCTATACACCATTAAGTATGAATTATAAGATAGCAGTGTACCAACTGGTTCTATGGTGTAATGGTTAGCACTCAGGACTCTGAATCCTGCGATCCGAGTTCAAGTCTCGGTAGAACCTTAATTTTTACTTCATTTTCAAGTTTTATTTTTATATCGGCGAAAAAGACGCGGTGTCATTTTTTTCATTTTGATTGGTTGTGAGAACATTTTGAGTGCTTTAAATATTCTTTATTGTAATTTTACCAGCATAGGTCCGTTACTACGATATGTATGAAGAACTGTCTATTTTGTTTGCAATTTAAACAAAATAAATATGTCCGAATCTTGCACCATAGTTTTTTTCTCAGTTGGATATCATTCGTAGGTATCTTTTTTAAAACCAATGTCAATAACTTTCTTTAACGTAGAATGATTTCAATACAATGTACTTCTCAGTCGATATGCATCATTGTGTGTCAGTTTACGTCCTACTTCGACGCCAACCATATTATACTGTTAAGTATGAATTATAACTGGTTCTATGGTGTAATGGTTAGCACTCAGGACTCTGAATCCTGCGATCCGAGTTCAAATCTCGGTAGAACCTTTTTATTCGATGTATGGTTTATTTCGCTGTCTTAACTGTGTAAATAAACTATACTGTAATAAATATAATTCTCATTTAGACATCAAACATTATTTCTTTGCATTTTTTACTGCAAGTTTACAGTTCGTTAAAGACGTTGAGCATGTAATCACATCCATGTAGTTTACATCAAAACGTCATCAATTTGCCAAGTTCCCTGACAAAATATTGACGTATAATGAAGTCATTATGTATTGCGAGAAAAGATAAATGTAAATTTTTTACATCTAATACAATAATATACATTTGTACATACAACAAAGAAAACAGTAATTATTATACAAATGGAACACTAAATGTATATTAGCCCTGGAATGTTTACTAGTGCACTTATATAGGACTCTGTCTACTAGGCACGTATTGTTAATTTCATAACTCCGTCTGAGGAATGTTGTACGCCAAGTCTGACCAGTGTTACGGAATAACTTCGTATAACGGCCACAATGTGAATAAAGGCCATTTTTAAAAAATAAACTGTCATAGATTATTCAGGATAGAATAATTTCTGAATAAAGGACACCCGTCAATAAAGGGCACATTTTGTCACCCCAAAGGATGATCTTTGTACACAGGTTTGAATGTACTGGATATATGTGTACATGTACTTTCTATCTACATGTACATTCATGTATACTCTTGATAAAGATGAAAGTATGCAAGGTTTGATAAAGATAAAGTAGGACAGGCGTCTATAGACTCGTCTATGTGATAATTAACCACCTATAAAAACCACAGAATAATGTGCTCGGTTCTATGGTGTAATGGTTAGCACTCTGGACTTTGAATCCAGCGATCCGAGTTCAAATCTCGGTAGAACCTTTCTTTTTATAATAAATTTCTTTCATATATATATAACGAGTTAATAATAAACTTGCATATAATGATATGTGAGTTTATAACCATACGTTATTATAATTTCTGTAGTAATACGGATGAAATCTATATAAACTTTAGAATAAAACTTATAGTCACAAAAAAATAAAAATCGACCAAACCTGTACATTCCATAATTTTTTTCTCTATTTTTTTTTGTATTTAAAATCGATTTCTGTTTCAATTCTAACATTTTAGTCTGGAATCATTAAACTTTCCACCCACGTGACCATGCGGTTATTATTTAGTTGATCTCAAAAGCCTCTTCAAGCATTGACCAATTTTTTTATAAAGTCATTCAACGCCGTTGTCGACTTTTCCTCCTTTTGTCTAGACTTATAAAGACCGGCAATCGATAACCCCAAGCAATAATTCTGATAATACGATACTGTGGAATCATTAATTTTCATTGGGGATTTAATTTCGTTGATTTTGTGGGTCGGTTCATCCACGAAATCAAACACCACCAATATATTCAAATGCAGAGATAAGGCATTTAAAAAAAGATAAAATCCACGAATTTATGTCGTGGAAAAAAAATCTTCACCAAAAAGTTTTTGGATCGCGGCCATTGTTCGCTGTTGGTCAGGTTAGGGCAGACATTAATATTTCTTTTCTTGGCCTCAATTCGCTCATCCGCGTTTAGGCATGAATTCGCTCATCGGTTAGGCCTTAATTCGCTCATCGGTTAGGCCTTAATTCGCTCATCAATTAGGCCTTAATTCGCTCTACATCGGTTAGGCCTCGATTCGCTCATCGATTAGGCATCAATTCGCTCATCGGTTAGGCCTAAATTCGCTCATCGATTAGGCCTCAATTCGCTCATCAATTAGGCCTTAATTCGCTCATCGGTTAGGCCTCGATTCGATCATCGATTAGGCATCAATTCGCTCATCCACGTTTAGGCCTCAATTCGCTCATCGATTAGGCCTCAATTCGCTCATCAATTAGGCCTTTATTCGCTCATCGGTTAGGCCTCAATTCGCTCATCGATTAGGCCTCAATTCGCTCATTCGCGTTTAGGCCTGAATTCGCTTATCCGCGGTTAGTCCTGAATTCGCTCATCGGTTAGGCCTGAATTCGCTCATCGGTTAGGCCTCAATTCGCTCATCGATTAGGCCTCAATTCGCTCATCGATTAGGCCTCAATTCGCTAATCGATTAGGCCTCAATTCGCTCATCGATTAGGCCTCAATTCGCTCATCGATTAGGCCTCAATTCGCTCATCGATTAGGCCTCAATTCGCTCATCGATTAGTCCTCAATTCGCTCATCGGTTAGGCCTCAATTCGCTCATCGATTAGGCCTCAATTCGCTCATCGATTAGGCCTCAATTCGCTCATCGATTAGGCCTCAATTCGCTCATCGATTAGTCCTCAATTCGCTCATCGGTTAGGCCTCAATTCGCTCATCGATTAGGCCTCAATTCGCTCATCGATTAGGCCTCAATTCGCTCATCGATTAGGCCTCAATTCGCTCATCGATTAGGCCTCAATTCGCTCATCGATTAGGCCTCAATTCGCTCATCGATTAGTCCTCAATTCGCTCATCGGTTAGGCCTCAATTCGCTCATCGATTAGGCCTCAATTCGCTCATCGATTAGGCCTCAATTCGCTCATCGATTAGGCCTCAATTCGCTCATCGATTAGGCCTCAATTCGCTCATCGATTAGGCCTCAATTCGCTCATCGATTAG
Source organism: Lutraria lutraria (assembly GCA_964023205.1). NCBI lineage: Eukaryota > Metazoa > Mollusca > Bivalvia > Venerida > Mactridae > Lutraria > Lutraria lutraria. The sequence goes on along the minus strand of OZ026850.1, from coordinate 16,720,660 downwards.
GCCTCAATTCGCTCATCGGTTAGGCCTCAATTCGCTCATCGATTAGGCCTCAATTCGCTCATCGATTAGGCCTCAATTCGCTCATCGGTTAGGCCTCAATTCGCTCATCGGTTAGGCCTCAATTCGCTCATCGATTAGGCCTCAATTCGCTCATCGATTAGGCCTCAATTCGCTCATCGATTAGGCCTCAATTCGCTCATCGGTTAGGCCTCAATTCGCTCATCGATTAGGCCTCAATTCGCTCATCGATTAGGCCTCAATTCGCTCATCGGTTAGGCCTCAATTCGCTCATCGATTAGGCCTCAATTCGCTCATCGGTTAGGCCTCAATTCGCTCATCGGTTAGGCCTCAATTCGCTCATCGGTTAGGCCTCAATTCGCTCATCGGTTAGGCCTCAATTCGCTCATCGGTTAGTCCTGAATTCGCTCATCGATTAGGCATCAATTCGCTCATCGGTTAGGCCTCAATTCGCTCATCGATTAGGCATCAATTCGCTCATCGATTAAGCCTCAATGCGCCTATTGGTTAATGCTCATTCAAGTCACTCACCGCTTGATATTTGTTCGCTACCATCATTGTATCATTTCTATTTTATATTTAAATGTTTACTTTTCATTTCAAAGAATGCTTGAATGTCAAAATACTTTTTTTTCATTTGAGACGAGGTGAGCCTATAGTGATATATTGACACATTTAGACAGTTTAAACGAACTCTATTCAATCAATTAAACATTGAACGGACGGCAGCACGGTTCTCGACCAGGTACTTAACTCAACTCTTTCACGTTGTCAACCATGTCAGCTCATTAGTTAATTGGGGCTCGTGCCAAATAAAATCAATTCATCATTTTTGTATGACTGTCGAACAAAGATTCAGTGAAGTCGTGAATATATGTCACTGTGGAATCGATACAAACTGCTTGGGCTTGAAATGGCGAGGCAAGAAAAAATATAGTCAAGTTCATAGGTTTATTTTACCAAAGAAGTTATGGTAGCCTTGATCGAAAATATTTCTTTTCCAATTCTTTTTCAGTTTTAAACACGTTTCTGAGAATACGAGTACGATTCGTCCCTGTATAAACATGTTTATAATATCAGAAACATCATTAGATGTTAGTTTAATGTGGTTGTATCATATTAGACCAAGGTGGATTTGATAGTATTTAGGATGTACTTTATTCCATTGATGTATGGTATGGTAATACCATGTACATGTGAACTATATACATGAATGTATTCATTTGTCAAATACTCATGATTGTCAAAATATATGTATTATCAATAACTTGTAGATATGTTATACTCTCTATAATGGAGGAATGAATAAAGTAGACGGTCAATATCCTTTATGAAAAAAGCAACTTAAGACAAAAAACTTAAACCAATGCTTCTTGTAATTCGTCTAACTATAACGTTTTGTTATAGTTGTTCTTGTTATTACAAGAATGGTTGCAAGCTAGCTTTCGAATGGACCGTTGAACAACAAATAAATAAACCGAGTAACTGTAGATAAGGCCTATTTAAGATAAAACTGATAGATATCGATGATTTCCGAATACCAGCAGGCTTACTGCGATGCTGTTTCCGACTGTCAGATGACAATTAGATATCGCGCTTTTCATAAATAGTGGGTGGGGTAACAGTTATAAATAAATTCACTAGGGACACTAATTGCAGTCATTGTTACGAATAAAGTTATCCCTCGATGTATTTATCTACACCACCGTGCGTTAAATTCATGTAACTGGTCATTAAAAGCGTTAGAAAAATGCCCCACGACCTCCCACGTGATCAATTTCCAGGCGATGAAAAATCATGGTTAACGAGACGATTGAACGTCTGTTTCATATGAAAAATCGATCTATATGAAAGCGTCTATTAGTGTTTTACTAACGACTAACTCTCCGTAGGACATAACACTTCAAATTAATTATTCAAACAAGAAAACGACATGAATTAGAACACAATTAGCTGATAAATAATTACAATCATATTGTTTGAAGACTTATTATTTCTATTGTACGACGCTTTTATATCAGGACTGTCAAGATGAAAAACTCGCGAGACAATACGTTTATTTACGAGACTTGGTAGAAATTCTCACAAATAATTCAGATAATGAATCCCACAGGAGTTTGCCAGCATTCAACAGGGTAAATAAGCCTATTTGTCTTGAAATAATAGCCTTAATGATTAGCAGCATAAAACTTCGTCCTGAGAGACTACTTACTTAAATGTACAGTACAACCTCTCCAGAGCGACCCTCTCTTAAGCAACAACCTCTCTTCAACAACAGCATGATTTTTCCCCATTGCACGATTTAACTATTAATTTAACGCTATCGAGCCACAACCTCTCATTAACAAAGTAATTAAAGATCACATCATGTCTGGTTCCATGGTGTAATGGTTAGCACTCAGGACTCTGAATCCTGCGATCCGAGTACAAGTCTCGGTGGAACCCTTAACTTTTTCTGACATTTAAAAACCATACAACTATGCATTAATCCGGAACCAGAATATCAGGAGTTGTATATCATGTACCTATATATTTATTCATTTATGTACTAACATTCAAAAAATTATCACATTTTGTATTAATTAATCTGTTGTTTACCGGCCCATTCGACAGCAATGGTCATGTCGAAGCTGCCCTAGATAGAGAGAGGGAGGAGGATATAAGATACAGAAGAATCCGGCATCTGTATCTTCGTACTTTTTCTTGACCGGTGTAGAGCACAAATATACCTCTCGTCTTTTCATATGTGCCGAAAATCGAATCCCGATCTTTTGTTTAGCAGTCCGGCGCATTACCACTCGACCATCGGTCTCCCCCTATTCGCATTTTGTAAAAAGCTTACAATACAAATTAATCTACATTTATAACATTCATAAATTTCAATTGTACGAATTTCCGGATACATTATCTTGTAATAATACATTCGGCATTTACACTGAAATATTGTCTACACAAGACTTAGTCACTCTTACTCACGTCGACACCATCGTCTTATTATATTTGATTTATGTCGCTTTTTTGTTTTTATTTTCCAATTTGATTTAATATAATATTTATATAAACGCAATTCTTTGCATTCCCCCCGAGTGCAACTCTAAAATTCTGTTTTCTTTTTGTATATCTGCTACATGACCGGATTTAAATATGTTTCATGTTATATGTTCTATGTAAATTCCCAATGGTATTACTATGTAATCTTGGATTTTCAGCTTTATTTATTATCAAAGGTAAGCAACTCGATAATATACAGAGTGATTGATAATTATTGAGTTATTCCCCTTGGATAAAATATCTACACTTACGTAATCGCTCAGTTTATTGTCTTTCATTTTCTGATGGTTTAAAACAATTTTTCAGTTATATACGACGGCTGATTCACCTAACCAGTTTTCCTGGGCTATATTCTAACCAGTACTAACTTGCCCTTCCACATGGAGCGGGCAACTTCTCCAAAATATGGAGGAAAATCGACATTTTTGTCAAATTTGTGTAGAAGGGTATGACCTGCCGCAACCGAGATTCGAATCTAAATCGCAGGGTTACAAGTCCAACTGCGCACTACAGTAACCCCTGGACCACAGTAGAGGCTTTATTCTGTCTTGTACAATCTAATATCACTTCGTCGAAATTATTGCGAGAAGGGTCCACTTCCAATAGTTTTTTAGTATAATGTTTTTCTATGCCTGTGACATTATGACTTATAAACGAAATTATCAAAATGTGAAAATACATCGACTTTTTACTTTATTGACTAGTGGCCTTTATTTGAAGGTCATTTTGTTCTAACAAATTAATAACGGGTTTTTAATGAGTGTCCTTTATTTACAGGATGGCCCTTATTTTGGAGGTCATTTGGTTTCAAATAATCGGTGATTGTTTTTAAAAGAATAGTCTTCATTCACAGCTCTATTATTCGGCGGTGGCCGCTAACACACTGGTTTGACAGTTTATTTTATTTCATGTCTCTTTGAAATTCGATATTACAGTTGTCACATGATAAATATCTCAATTCAAAATAAGATTTCATTTATCACGTAAACATGACAATACGCATGCGCACAAAAATAGGTCGTCATCATGGTCTAATAAGCTACAGAGTAAGGTTTATGTGTTCATTTTTATTGCGGGACTTTCCCAAATAGATGTCGGAAGTTAAAATACCATATCATTTTACTTATAAACTTCTTAAACCATTTACATGTACATCTATTTACATACGAGAATTATTTATATACGCGAATATCGGAAAATGACATAATAGAGATATTTTTTGTAATACTGACCTGAAGCGGTATAAAGTCAAAGTCAAAATCCGTTTATTTCACTCATATCACACTCATAACAAAATGGGGAGACAAACATGATATCATATTGTTACATATACAATGATTTTCATAACAAAAACATGAAAATGAAAATAAGACGTGTCTGTTTCTAACAATGAAAAATTAAAGGAATGTGGAGAAACGCATGCACACGGAAAAAAACAGATTGGAAATTTTGTTCTCAATGTCCACGTATGAATTATGATGTCATACTAAAGTATCAATAATATCACTATTGTCTGTCTGATCATAATGAACTTAGAAATCTTAGAGTTCGAATACCAATTTTAAGTTTTATAACCTCGGAGCCAGAGACTGAATATTTTCATATATGCATGTATGAGTATAATTAACGACGATGATAAATTCATTATACATGTAGTAAAAAAATAATGAATAAAAAAATATAATTATACATGTCGAGGGTTCAACGCAACAGTGTCGTAACTCATACTGAATTAAGAACAAGTTACGACAGTGTTGCGTTGAGCCCTCGATGTATATACTTAATATAGTCTGTCACTCCTGTTGTCTCCGAGGATCTTTCTCTAATTATCTGTGGTTTGAATCAGTCCATGTGGATCAGGGGCTGGCGGGGTCATCTCAATGTCACGTTCTATATGTACTGGATTTATATATCCGTGTGCTTTATCGTCTATCAACAGTTGCAGATCTTGAAAATAAAATAAAATGTTAAAACCTTGTAAATCTTAATATTGTTTTGAATTTTAAAATCTGATAATAAAGATGTTTTATTTAACTTAAGGCATACTGTTGTAACTTGTTAAGATCTTGAAACATGAGTCGTTTACTTCTTTTTCATATGTTATCTATACATGTATATCTTTATGTCTGTACAGAATTTAGCTGCTTGTCACATTGATATGACTGTATCATTACCATTATGTATGTTGACTGTGTAGATATGTCATCCTTTGATTTTACTGTAAGGCAATACATGTACTTATTCGTCATTTGCTATCAAATGACATATTTTATTCATGTTTAGTGTGTTATTGCTTAACTTGACCTCAAACAGAGAAAAACTACAAACTATATAGTAGACTTAAATAATACACATGGCTTTACATTATAGAAGGCCGAGGGTAACAGTACTTTCCGAGGGCTGACATTTTTACTGTTACTCACAACGTAAGTTATGTGTTATTTATTTTATTACCCGCCAAATTTTTTTCAAGAAACTACTTTAAAAATTTACTATCACCTATGTGACAATAAAAAATACTGTAACAAATTTACTGTTACCCTGTGACAGTAAAAAAATGTTCAGTCACATGGTACCATGAATGTAACAGTAAAAATGTTACCTGTTTGCCTATGGGAAATTAACATTACGAAAAAAGTGAGGGGTAATAAAAAACGTAATTATACAATTTATTTTATTTCACTATCTAGCTTTGACAGCTCGCAGGCGATGGTTAAACTTACTTTAAACATGTAATTCTAAGATTCTAAGATCAGTACCTCGTTTTAATAAATGACAATTCAAAAAAAAATGACAATTATGTTAATTTTCCTCCACATGTGGAGAAGATGCCATTTCCTTGCGAAAAGGTAAATTCGTATTGGTTAGTTTTTATTTTTTGTTCATTTTGAGTTTTACGCCTCCTTTGTACAGTCAGAGTCATAAGACGCGGACAGTTTACTTAACCATCATTCCTGGGAAGAACCGGTACTAGACTACCATCATCCGTAAGCAACGGTCTACTTTCTCACATAAAGAGCTGGGCTCGAACCTACGGCCCCTCTAATCAGTGAGAGGTTACAATGATTTGAAGTCAGCGACATTAAACCAC
>OZ026850.1:16603393-16714300 GCA_964023205.1 Lutraria lutraria | reverse complement strand
AACATATACGGAAGATGAAAACTATTTCATGAATTGCCTTTGAATTGACCCAAAATCAGCCAAAAATACAAATTCAAGGGCAGATAACTCAAAAACGATGTTCCGCAACCCCCATTTATCATGCAAAGTCACGAAAATCACGAAAGAGTTTTCATTTTCCCTAAATGTCTATGCGAAAAAAACTGGAAACCGTAGCAAATGTCCTGAAATGTTAAAACTAATTATTGGTATGATTGGTTTCCTACTTATCACTGACCTTTTTTCATCGCCATCGTCTTTGACCTCTTCACTTGTCATATTGCACATTTTACACGTCTGTGCGTTCGGACAAACCGATGAAAATGGACCATTCGTAGGGTACACAACTTTATCCTTATCAAGGACAAATTTCCCAGTCCGCGAATATCTTCCTACCTGTATAAAAACGTAATATTAATTCAACAACTAAGAAAAAAAAACATCGCAGTCCGCGGCCAGGGACCAGTGGTTAGTGCGCTGGATTTGTAACCCGGCGACATGTGGAGAAGTTGCTGGTTCCTTGATGTGGAAGGGTAAATGTACTGGCCAGAATCCCGTCCAGGAGATCTTATTAGGTGAATCGGTGCATTTAAGAATTGTTAAAAGCGATGTGAAACCCAAATAAAAGCAACAAAAAAAAAACATCACTGGTGATCCTTTAAGTCATAAAACGACTTACTGTATACGTCTTATTATTGGCGCCCGTTTTTTTGGCGGTCGGCATCGAAACCATTATATCTAGACCACGTCAATATAAAACCAAGCCAATAATAAACAACACCAATTATTTTGTCAATGGAAATGGCTTTAATGGTCAACTTTAATTGTTTCACTCACCGACGTATAAACCATTTTTGTCGGTTCAAATTTGTCTTTCTGTACATTATAAATACGCAATCCAATGTTACCATCTCCGTTATCATCAAAAGCATAATCTTCCGTTCCGCTGCCGTCTATATCAAGTTTCACTCTGTGTAATTCCTCCTTAAACTCTGGAAAAGGATGCAATGTTACGATTCTAATTGTAAACTTTATATTATGCTTGATTCATTGCGTGACCTTCCCAATGTCTCATAGGTTATTATCAAATTGAATGTCGAGTTAGAAGCGAAAGAAGTAAAAATAATGTGCTGATATTTAATACTCCATTAAGTGATATCAAAATATAAGACATTTGAAAACGTACCTTGACGATTTTGTCCGAAGGACATACATGAGGACAGTTTTGACAGTGAGCATTGTTTGTGTAAAAATGAAGTCGCTCCTTTAAGCAAAGCTTTTGTTGTAAAATAAGCAGAGCTATCCAGATAGTCTAAATCAAAGCTTTGTTTATCTACACTGTTACAATGAACTGGCTGCGTCTTATCGTAGCTTGAATCATAGTAACAATCTCCTCTGGCTTGCAAGAACGGCATGGACCAAGGATCTAACCTATATGGCCGTGGAGTAAGGTTCCGAATACGTTGTAAAAGTTGACTGTCCCCTCCGATTTCAAAACCAAGACTGTAAGAACCGAGCAGAACTTCATCATAATCCGAGTGTAGAAGGTCATCCGTATGGTGCCACGTTTGTGATCCAATAAATACGAACTCCCCTTGGTTAATTTTTGAAACAACTGCAGACATAAAATCTCGAATTAGATATGAATGCAGGAACACTATAACAATTCTGGCATGCGGATGCTGTCTGAGTTTATCGTAGACTCCATACGGATTATCACCGTCTCTAAACGGGAGTGACTGTACGACGCAAACTTGGTTATCAGCGGCCGCTTTGACTACTTCATCTTTGCCGTTTCTACCATACACTGTGTCACTATATATGATCTGTACATAATTACTGTTTAGATATTTCACAATGTTAACCATTGCTTCTCCTTGATGTTTTATAGGTGAAACAATACGCATGAAGTTCGGATATGAAACACGGTCGCTTAGTTTGTCAGTTGTCGAAGCATAGCTGATCTGAATCAAAGGGTAATACGACAGCACTTCTGCCATTGCGATAGATATATGGCTATTAATTTCTCCGATGTAACCAATCACTTTATTTTCATCCATAACTATTGTCGTACCATTTGGTAATCTAACCCCGCTATGATGAAGTTCGTGTATCTTCCTTTGTATAAAAGCCCCGTTGTTACATGTATTCAAGACAATGAGACCAATTTTTAAATCTTTCGATTCCACCGCGCTTTGCGCATTCATTTCTTCGATAGCTTTTTTGATAGCTTCTATTACCTGGTACCCGGGATATGTGCGTATACTCCCACATCCCCGCAGACCATCGGAATCAAACACTGGTACCGCTGCAATGACGTAATAATCGCCAGGCTCGTACAGCACACTGTCTGCTTTCATCTGTATGCAGTCTTCACATCGCATTTTGATTGGACATTGGGCCTTCCTTAAATTAGGCCAGCTATATTCTTGACCGTCTCCTCCGTAATCCCGTAGTTCATCATGATTTAAAACAAGATCGGATGTCGAGAAATCTCCAACCTGACGATAAAATTTATGTTGTTATAATAAAAGACATATTTAATATTTATATTAACAGCAAACTAACACAAACACAAACTAATTCCGTTAAATGCATTAAATTTCGTTTCTTTCTAGTTTCCTGACCTATCCTAAGTTTCCCCGCGGTCCTAGACTTTTTATTAGGCACTTGGAACAGTAAATCTACCCTCTCACTTGTTTTACCTATTCGCATACTTTCAAGAGCGAACCTACCTACCTACATATCTACCTTCCATCCTATACTGTTTTAATGAGCAAGTAACCAGACACAGACATTTGTGTGTGTGGGGGGGGTGCGTGTGTGTGCGTGTGTATGTGTTTGGGTGTGTGGGTGTGTGTGTGTGTGTGTGTGTGTTTTACGCCCCTTTTTAAAAGTCAGAATCATATGAGGCGGACAATTCATCTAACCATCGTTCCTTGGAAGAACCAGTACTAGACCCACATCCTTCGTAAGCAACTGTCTACTTTCTCACATAAAAAACATGGTCGGTAGCTGGGCTCGAACACACGACCCTTTATCTGATAGTTAGAGGCTACAGTGATTTGAAAAACCTGTCGATCACGGAAGCGGGTAAGACAACTTTTCTGCAACGAGGATTATAAGTATATGGATGTGTATTTATTTACCTTGACAAGATCAAATGTTTCTTCCACTGTCTTCTTGTAATTGAATACTTGATACCACGGTTGTCCACGAGGTTGTGAAAGCTCACCATTTGCATCAAAACTCATCGTCTCTGACATCGATTGAGATCTGAAAAACAAAGTGTTATCAATAAAATGAACTTTTTTAAGAGACACATATGATGTAATCTAGAGTCCCTGGTATAGTTAAACAACAGTGACAGACGACAAAGAGTTTGTTGAAAAAGTTGTTGCATGTACATTGTATTTAAACATTAACTATTAACTCACGTGACTTTAAAATTCAATACCAACCTCCAATCAAAATCGGTGTCAAAATCTAGTTCCAACCCTTTCAAATCGGTCAATGGTAAGTTGTCTTTCAGATTACTGCAAAATCCTTCGCCAGGGGAACATAATTTCTGGTGCTCTGACGTCATCCCTTTAATTAGCGCATGCGCGGCTATCAGAACGTACTGAACAAACAAAGGTTGAGTTCCGAATCGACCGTCTACTTCCGCTTCCGGTAATTCTTCACATTTATTGAAAGGGCATGAGTTGGACAATGCTCTATGTACTTCAACAAGCAGTGGATTGGTTTTAAATTCATCGTCAAAACTTGAAGAACTTGTAAAAATCTTCTTCCAGTGTTCGGAGAATTCTACCACATCCCTATATGGAGGAGAAACCGCTAATGAACCGTGTGATTTAACTAAATTTATTCCACTTGTTTGTTTTAACGTATTCACATCCATGTCCAGACTTTCTGACATTAAAACTATGGGTACGTAGGAGAGACCAGACGATTCCATTGACAAAAATAACTTACTAACAATAACTGGGGATGCAAAAACCACAATACCATTGTTGGTCGGTCTATCCTGCGTCCCATACATAATATCATTCAAGATAATAGTAATCTCTTCTGGTGTAATGTCACTGCGGACACCAATGCTGTTAGAAATACACACATCCTCTTCCTCAGCACTAGCAGCTAGAGATTCTGCACATTCTTTGCCATATATATCGTTCTCGTATACGATCGTTATCCTGTTCCATTCCAGCTGAGTCATCGTCTGTATCATCGTCTATAAAGTAAAATAAGAATCACAGTGTACAATAGTCACGTGTTTGATACTTTAAAATTGGTTTGTAATGGTATTAAATAACTGATTTACTGATCCATGAAGACATTTCACATTCTAGACCTTTCAAGAAATTGTTTATGTTATGAAATTAAAATGTCCCAAAGTTTGAGAAGAACGGTAATCTTCTTTCTGAAGTACTAAGTGTTGTCGATCTATTTGTGAACCCTTCTCATCATGGCACTTTCTGCTGACAGAATAGCCATTAATGTAATAATACGCCTGTATGTCTGTTTGAAAACACAATTAGTTGCGATGTAAACTTGTCTTTAAAATTTCAACAAATACCCGCCGCATTGAAATTCATGCGCGATGAGCTAGCTGACTACTAGAATTGTTCAGCTTCCAAAAAATGAGGTTATTGATTTGATTATCGCTATCGTGTCTTCAGGTCAAGTTCAGTATTCATTTTTATAAAATACAGTGCAACCTCTCCAAAGCAACACCCTTTTGGAGTAGCAAAATTATGTTGTTGTTGTTGTTGAAAGGTTTTTGCTCTAGGGAGGTTAAATCAATAGTTAAATCTTGTGGTGGTAAAAGAAATCATACTGTTGTTGAAAGAAGGTTGTTGTTCAAGAGAGGGCCGCTCTGGAGAGGTTGTACTGTACAAGTCATATAAGTACTCATACTACACTAGTGTTGTAAAATCGGACTTGAAAGAGAATCGATTATCAGATCGAATCGTAAAGTGTGTTTCGATTCACAATCGGAAAATAATCGACAGCAAAAATTTGTATCCTTATTTGACAAACTTATTTGGTTGTTACTTGTTTGTCATACAATATAAAGTAAGTAAAATCCGTAACACATAATACTTCTAGATTGATGACCTGAATCCATCTGGACAAGGGAAAATTTCACTCAAATTTTCTCAAATAACAGTGACCACCCTTGTTTAAATACACACAATGCCCGAGAGTAGTGGAAAGAAGACAGTTGTTCAAATAATGACGGCGGTCTCCCTACCTGAGAAGACATCGATTTAACACAACTAACATCGAAAGTTGCCGACCTCAACTGTCAGCAACGATTAATCGATTATAACCGATTATCGTTACATCACTATACTACACTCTATGTATTTATATTAATACTGACTCACATGTACAATACAACCTCCTTACAACAGCCACTACTGTGGAATCATCAATTTTCGTTGGGGATTTAATTTCGTGGAATTCGTGGGTCGGCTCATCCACGAAATCAAATCCCCACGAATTTAAATGCAGAGATAAGGCATTTCTTTTTAAAAATCTTAATCCACGAATTTATGTCCCCACGAAATAGCCATTTTAGTAAAAAACCACGAAAATTGAGCCCAACGAAAATAAATGGAAATACAGTATATGAGAAGGACATAAACGGCTATTGTATGGAGGTGGGTGATGTTGAGGGTACAAAACGTCAATTTGAAATTCTAATATGCTGGCGGCTGTAACAGGGAGATGACTGTTTTTCGGAGGTGACCGTTCATGGAGATACCATTGTATATGTATTCAACTCTTTGTCGGATGTCGTCACCAGCAAATAACAACAAAACATGTATTGCTTATATGCAAATAGAAATAATTGAATTCAATTGATACTAAAGACAAAATCAGTTTACCTCAATTTGATAGTCATCATTCGGTATAACTCGGATATAATCTGGATATTTGGAGCGATCTTTTAAGCTCGCTGCTGTTGACGAAAACCCAACTTGAAGTAATTTTCGGTCATCAGACACGGACGTTAAGATTGGAGAAATAGCAACTGCTTCCGAACTGTACTCGGGTCCAATAATCCCTACAAAAAGTAAGACGATGATTGGTGATCAAACCGTTAACGCACTGGACTGGACTACTGAACGAAAGGTCATGGGTTCGATTCTCGGCGCCGCTTTTCGAATTTCTCAGAGGGGCTTTTTCAGCATGCCCATCCTTTCTATCGAGTTAAGTACTGTGTTTTGAAAAAGTAAAAATAGCAAGGCGTGTGTAGGTAATTTACACCGGGCACGATAAAGTAGGCTAACAGGAAAAAACTATTCGAAAAGCGTTAACGTTAGGGATAACCAAACGAGTAACGCGTAGATAAACTTTAAATAATTAAAAACAAAAATGTATCAATATTCAGTAAGTTTACCTAAGAATGTTTCGTTATGTCGTCTGCGTAAAATGTCGACTGTTACATCCGCCGCACGTGAAGAAAGCCCACATGTTGCGTAAGCCTCAAAACCTGAAATAAATATCTATCAACATAATTTATTTATTCATTTATTTATTTATTTATTTATTTATTTATTTATTTATTTATTTATTTATTTATTTATTTATTTATTTATTTATTTATTTATTTATTTATTTATTTATTTATTTATTTATTTATTTATTTATTTATTTATTTCTATAATAGAAAGGTTTTCCTTAACAGTATTTGAGCTATCGCATGTTTAACTGTATAATTAACTGTGATATAATGCGATTTATTCCATATTTTGATTTACATGTACAAGAATCAAGATTCTTAATTTGTGATGTTAACATATACATGTTTCTGTTCACATGATCCAATGCATTTTATATATAAATATCACAACGTTTTTATGTACACAACTACAATGTATAAACAATTTGCATGTGAAATTCAGACTCGAAATTAATAAACATGAACTATTTCTACAAGTACTAGATACATGTACATTAATGTGAGGAAGAAGAAGTAAGTATATTAATTATACATAATCTTGATTGTGAAAAAGGTTTCCGAAATGTACAAGTTCTTTTATCAATCCAGATAGAATTCAAAGCAAAATCTTGTTTTAAAACGTTTATACAAACTAGACCTATTGGCTAAATGTTCATGCCAAAAATTGTCTACCAGTCTCTGTATATTAAGTGAATTGAACAATTTAGAATTAACATTATTCAAAATGCGGCCGAACCGCCTCCGTGGTCAAATGGTTAGGATCGTAGGTTCGAGCTCCGCTACCAACCATGTCTCTTTACTCGTATGTGACAAAGTAGACAGTTCATTACAGAGAATGGGAGTCTAGCATTGGTTCTTCCCGCCTCATTTGACTCTGACTGTTGAAAAGGGCGTTAAATTCGATAGCGCAACACTGACGTAACTTGTTCTTATTTCAATATGAGTTACGACACTGTTGCCGTGAACCCTCGATTTATACAGGATGCGGTCAAACCTCCGAAAACCTATGACTATCCAAGACACCTGTAAACCTGTAAAATTAACCTGATATAAAAAAAATATAACCAATTACGTTTATCCTAAAAATAAGTTGTATTGTGTGTATGATGTTTTCTCTATACTTACAATTTAACAATTGAACATATTTATTTACATAAAATCCGGGCCGTACTATTGGTGGAGAGTTTAACGAATAAAAGCGTTTTACAAAAACATTAACATAAAAACGTATAGGGTTTCGTATGCTATAATATAACGACCGTTATACACGGGTTTATATTATTATTTAGATATAATATCACCTTGACCTACTAAATTTCAGGTAATTATACGAGCGTCAGGTCTTATAATACATGTATAAGTATTAGTTATCGTTCATATTTTGAATTTTATGGGATATATCACAAGCGACGCTACTGATTTACAGTTTGTCATAATTTCTGTGCATACAAAAAAATAAGTGACATAGTTTCTCCATATCGGGTTCTAGGCATACTTTATGCGATATATTTTTCAAATTTCAAACGAAATGCGGACATTTCATTGGACGAGAAATAAGGAGAGGATGGAAGGGTGGAGAGAAGTGGACAGGGTGTATGAGACAGGTGAAGGAGAGGGACACGCGGAGTGAAGGAATGATAGAGAGGGTGGGAGAGACACGCGGATAGAACGAATAGGAGAAGGATGGGAGAGGGACTAATGGAGTGAACGAATAGAAGGGATGGGATAGGGACCTGCGGAGATAACAAATAGGATGGATGGGATAGGGACCCGTGGTGTGAACGAATAGGAGGGATGGGATAGGGACCCGTGGTGTGAACGAATAGGAGGGATGGGATAGGGACCTGCGGAGATAACAAATAGGATGGATGGGATAGGGACCCGCGGAGATAATGAATAGGAGGGGTGTGATAGGGACCCGCAGAGATAACAAATAGGAGGGATGGGATAGGGACCCGCAGAGATAACAAATAGGAGGGATGGGATAGGGACCCGCAGAGATAACAAATAGGAGGGATGAGATAGGGACCCGCAGAGATAACAAATAGGAGGGATGGGATAGGGACCCGCAGAGATAACAAATAGGAGGGATGGGATAGGGACCCGCAGAGATAACAAATAGGAGGGATGGGATAGGGACCCGCAGAGATAACAAATAGGAGGGATGGGATAGGGACCCGCAGAGATAACAAATAGGAGGGATGTGATAGGGACCCGCAGAGATAACAAATAGGAGGGATGGGATAGGGACCCGCAGAGATAACAAATAGGAGGGATGTGATAGGGACCCGCAGAGATAACAAATAGGAGGGATGGGATAGGGACCCGCGGAGATAACAAATAGGAGGGATGGGATAGGGACCCGCAGAGATAACAAATAGGAGGGATGGGATAGGGACCCGCGGAGATAACAAATAGGAGGGATGGGATAGGGACCTGTGGTGTGAACGAAAAGGAGGGTTGTGATAGGAACCCGCAGAGATAACAAATAGGAGGGATGGGATAGGGACCCGCAGAGATAACAAATAGGAGGGATGGGATAGGGACCTGCGGAGATAACAAATAGGAGGGATGGGATAGGGACCCGCAGAGATAACAAATAGGAGGGATGTGATAGGGACCCGCAGAGATAACAAATAGGAGGGATGGGATAGGGACCCGCAGAGATAACAAATAGGAGGGATGGGATAGGGACCTGCGGAGATAACAAATAGGAGGGTTGTGATAGGGACCCGCGGAGATAACAAATAGGAGGGATGTGATAGGGACTCGCAGAGATAACAAATAGGAGGGATGTGATAGGGACCCGCAGAGATAACAAATAGGAGGGATGTGATAGGGACTCGCAGAGATAACAAATAGGAGGGATGTGATAGGGACTCGCAGAGATAACAAAAAGGAGGGATGTGATAGGGACCTGCGGAGATAACAAATAGGAGGGATGTGATAGGGACCCGCAGAGATAACAAATAGGAGGGATGTGATAGGGACCTGCGGAGATAACAAATAGGAGGGATGTGATAGGGACTCGCAGAGATAACAAATAGGAGGGATGTGATAGGGACTCGCAGAGATAACAAATAGGAGGGATGTGATAGGGACCTGCGGAGATAACAAATAGGAGGGATGTGATAGGGACCTGCGGAGATAACAAATAGGAGGGATGTGATAGGGACCCGCAGAGATAACAAATAGGAGGGATGTGATAGGGACCTGCGGAGATAACAAATAGGAGGGATGTGATAGGGACCTGCGGAGATAACAAATAGGAGGGATGGGATAGGGACCCGTGGTGTGAACGAATAGGAGGGATGTAATAGGGACCTGCGGAGATAATGAATAGGAGGGATGTGATAGGGACCCGCGGAGATAATGAATAGGAGGGATGTGATAGGGACCCGCGGAGATAATGAATGGGAGGGATGGGATAGGGACCTGCGGAGAGAACGAATAGGAGGGATGTGATAGGGACCCGTGGTGTGAACGAATAGGAGGGATGTGATAGGGACCTGCGGAGATAATGAATAGGAGGGATGTGATAGGGACCCGCGGAGATAACAAATAGGAGGGATGTGATAGGGACCAGCGGAGATAACAAATAGGAGGGATGTGATAGGGACCTGCGGAGATAACAAATAGGAGGGATGTGATAGGGACCTGCGGAGATAACAAATAGGAGGGATGTGATAGGGACCCGCAGAGATAACAAATAGGAGGGATGGGATAGGGACCTGCGGAGATAACAAATAGGAGGGATGTGATAGGGACCCGCAGAGATAACAAATAGGAGGGATGTGATAGGGACCCGCGGAGATAACAAATAGGAGGGATGTGATAGGGACCCGCAGAGATAACAAATAGGAGGGATGTGATAGGGACCCGCAGAGATAACAAATAGGAGGGATGTGATAGGGACCCGCAGAGATAACAAATAGGAGGGATGTGATAGGGACCTGCGGAGATAACAAATAGGAGGGATGTGATAGGGACCCGCAGAGATAACAAATAGGAGGGATGGGATAGGGACCCGCAGAGATAACAAATAGGAGGGATGGGATAGGGACCTGCGGAGATAACAAATAGGAGGGATGTGATAGGGACCCGCAGAGATAACAAATAGGAGGGATGTGATAGGGACCAGCGGAGATAACAAATAGGAGGGATGTGATAGGGACCCGCAGAGATAACAAATAGGAGGGATGTGATAGGGACCCGCAGAGATAACAAATAGGAGGGATGTGATAGGGACCAGCAGAGATAAGGAATAGGAGGGATGTGATAGGGACCTGCGGAGATAACAAATAGGAGGGATGTGATAGGGACCTGCGGAGATAACAAATAGGAGGGATGTGATAGGGACCCGCAGAGATAACAAATAGGAGGGATGTGATAGGGACCTGCGGAGATAACAAATAGGAGGGATGTGATAGGGACCTGCGGAGATAACAAATAGGAGGGATGGGATAGGGACCCGTGGTGTGAACGAATAGGAGGGATGTAATAGGGACCTGCGGAGATAATGAATAGGAGGGATGTGATAGGGACCCGCGGAGATAATGAATAGGAGGGATGTGATAGGGACCCGCGGAGATAATGAATAGGAGGGATGGGATAGGGACCTGCGGTGAGAACGAATAGGAGGGATGTGATAGGGACCCGTGGTGTGAACGAATAGGAGGGATGTGATAGGGACCTGCGGAGATAATGAATAGGAGGGATGTGATAGGGACCCGCGGAGATAACAAATAGGAGGGATGTGATAGGGACCAGCGGAGATAACAAATAGGAGGGATGTGATAGGGACCTGCGGAGATAACAAATAGGAGGGATGTGATAGGGACCTGCGGAGATAACAAATAGGAGGGATGTGATAGGGACCCGCAGAGATAACAAATAGGAGGGATGGGATAGGGACCTGCGGAGATAACAAATAGGAGGGATGTGATAGGGACCCGCAGAGATAACAAATAGGAGGGATGTGATAGGGACCCGCGGAGATAACAAATAGGAGGGATGTGATAGGGACCCGCAGAGATAACAAATAGGAGGGATGTGATAGGGACCCGCAGAGATAACAAATAGGAGGGATGTGATAGGGACCCGCAGTGATAACAAATAGGAGGGATGTGATAGGGACCTGCGGAGATAACAAATAGGAGGGATGTGATAGGGACCCGCAGAGATAACAAATAGGAGGGATGGGATAGGGACCCGCAGAGATAACAAATAGGAGGGATGGGATAGGGACCTGCGGAGATAACAAATAGGAGGGATGTGATAGGGACCCGCAGAGATAACAAATAGGAGGGATGTGATAGGGACCAGCGGAGATAACAAATAGGAGGGATGTGATAGGGACCCGCAGAGATAACAAATAGGAGGGATGTGATAGGGACCCGCAGAGATAACAAATAGGAGGGATGTGATAGGGACCAGCAGAGATAAGGAATAGGAGGGATGTGATAGGGACCTGCGGAGATAACAAATAGGAGGGATGTGATAGGGTCCCGCAGAGATAAGGAATAGGAGGGATGTGATAGGGACCTGCGGAGATAACAAATAGTAGGGATGTGATAGGGACCTGCGGAGATAACAAATAGGAGGGATGTGATAGGGACCTGTGGAGAGAACAAATAGGAGGGATGTGATAGGGACCCGCAGAGATTACAAATAGGAGGGATGTGATAGGGACCCGCAGAGATAACAAATAGGAGGGATGTGATAGGGACCTGCGGAGATAACAAATAGGAGGGATGTGATAGGGACCTGCGGAGAGAACAAATAGGAGGGATGTGATAGGGACCTGTGGAGAGAACGAATAGGAGGGATGTGATAGGGACCTGCGGAGAGAACGAATAGGAGGGATGTGATAGGGACCCGCGGAGAGAACGAATATGAGGGATGTGATAGGGACCCGCAGAGATAACAAATAGGAGGGATGTGATAGGGACCTGCGGAGAGAACGAATAGGAGGGATGGGATAGGGGCCTGCGGAGAGAACGAATAGGAGGGATGGGATAGGGGCCTGCGGAGAGAACGAATAGGAGGGATGGGATAGGGACCCGCAGAGATAACAAATAGGAGGGATGGGATAGGGACCCGCAGAGATAACAAATAGGAGGGATGGGATAGGGACCCGCAGAGATAACAAATGGGAGGGATGTGATAGGGACTCGCAGAGATAACAAATAGAAGGGATGGGATAGGGACCCGCAGAGATAACAAATAGAAGGGATGGGATAGGGACCCGCAGAGATAACGAATAGGAGGGATGTGATAGGGACTCGCAGAGATAACAAATAGAAGGGATGGGATAGGGACCCGCAGAGATAACGAATAGGAGGGATGGGATAGGGACCCGCAGAGAGAACGAATAGGAGGGATGTGATAGGGACCTGCGGAGAGAACGAATATGAGGGATGGGATAGGGACCCGCGGAGTGAACGAATATGAGGGATGGGATAGGGACCGGCGGAGAGAACTCTGACTGTTGAAAAGGGCTCAAAACTCAATTTAACAAACAAACATGATAAAATATGATACCTATGGTTAAGGGTAGTTTTCCGTACTGGTTGAGTTGATTAATGTACCATTTAACCGCTTCTATTAACATAACAGAGTTGATGTCAACATCAGAAGAACAAACACCATCTCTAGAGGACCAGGCTGCAAACATACCAATAACAGTGACATCTCCTGACACTGACACTATCGCTGTGTTGTCACATAATCCAAACCCACAACACATTAATAGAATAGAATATTTAAGCAACATGATTGTCTTTATGCACAGCGTAACTTCTAAATTCCGGATCCTCTGAAATCTGGAAACGTCTAAAATCCGAACGATCGTCTTGGTACCGAAATGACTCCCTCTATGAAATTTCTATGTTAGTTATGCTTCCTAATTCAGGAAGTTTCGAATTCTGAATTCCGAACGGTATTTTCATAAAGTTTGTACATAAATTTATTAAGCCTTAAGGTATTATGTACCCGTATTAATCGGTAGTATGGATAAGGAAGATATATACATATCTACCCTTTTATGAAAATTTTATGTGTAACGATTACTAGTTCTACCTAACAGCCATAAAGCCGTGTTCACTGACCGTATCGAAAACTACAACCAAAGTTACATACACTTAACTCTTTACTGTAATGATACGCTTATATGGGAAAACCCAAGATGGTGTCTCAACTCTCAAACAGATATTTTGTAGGGCCATTAAATTTTGAATTAAGCACATATCTGTTTTCATCTTTTACACATAGACAATCATATAGGCAGAATGAAAACGTATTGACAAATATTTTTAACTTTGCATGATCATAGCATATGACAATAGAAACATTTTAAGCGAAAAAATGGGAGTCGCGGTGCTCGTTTTTGAGTTATCTGCCCTTGAATGTGGCTTTTGGCTAACGTGTTTAAGGTTTTCGTAACTCTCATTTTTCTGACGGATCTGTTCCGTACTACAAAAAAATGTTAATATTACAAAAAATAGAATAGCCCAATACTATAATTTATTTTACTGCATTTTTTCAATTGAAAGAGTTAATTGCTGCCCTTGAATAAAAAATAGAAATATAATTTTCTTAAGATATCGCATGATGACCTATTTTTTTCTTAAAATGTTCCCAAATCATTTTTGTGTTGTGTAATTGCACCTTTTTACCGTGAGTTTTCATTAAAACGGGTGTTCTTTTGTCTTTAATCATTAAGAATTGGATTACTCCCATTGACTTCAAAGCAAATTTAAAAGTAAAATAAGTCAAAGGAATCAGTGTCACTGTTATTGAAATATCTTATGGTAAATCATTTTTCTACTATGGCTACCTATAAAGATTATAAACATTTACAAAGTCTGTCCTATTTTGAGAAAAAAATATGGGAGTTCTGATCCTTAGTTATTATTGTTTTAAGGGGCCGGTTTCATTTTCCATCAAATAAGTGACAACCAACTAGAAGTACCAATAATTAAATTAAGACAATGTACATATGTATTACACGTCACAATGAACAAATTATCGCCACCAGAGGGCGCAGCAAGCCATATATATGCACATACGAACGAGCGTAACACCTGATTCCCGGAACACTATCAGCCGGGGTGGGGTGGGGGGGGGGTCAATCCCCGCACCCTATCCCTTGAGTGAGTAACATTCATTCATAGCTGGCTACGCCCCTGACCACACACAATGTGAAATATCAACTTAGAAATATGATTAGACCAGCCTCCGTGGTCGAGTGGTTAAAGTCGCTGACTTCAAATTACTGAAACCTCTCACTGATAGAGGGTCATGGCGCGAGCCAAGCTACCGACCATGTCTCTTTATGTGAGAAAGTAGGCAGTTGCTTACGGAGGATGTACTGGTTCTTCCCATGAACAATGGTTAGGTGAACTGTCTGCCCCATATAACTCTGACTGTTGAACTCGAATAAACAAACAAACAAGAAATATAATTACATGCACACACTATGTGAATTTACCATCATAGCAATTTGTAAATACACACACACACACACACACACACAAATGTGTTGTTTTACTATCTTACTGAGGTTTTCCATTACAAACTGTACCTTACTTTGAATGCCATTTACATAGAAATCTAATCGAGGTATACCTCGGTATGTACCTCAGGCCCCTAAACCCCCTTTTTAGGGGGGAATTGACTGGCAATGACTTATATACTTGTAACTAATTGAGATCTAATCGAAAAACCTTGTAAAATCTTGTAAATGGTACCCTTAAAATTGTCATATAATTTCACGACTCGTCATGATAGTTACACAAACCCATGACTACACACCTGATCGCACACATGCACAGGCACCCATGAGATTGAGGATTTACTTATAGAAAATGCAGGATAAGTAAATTAGGCAAGATTGGTAATTTATTTAAACAAAACTTACAAGGTAGAACGATTTCCGAACTGTGTAGTACATTTACATTGTACAGTGCAACCTCTCCAAAGCAACACCCTTTGGGAGTAGTAAAAGTAAAAGTTGTTGAGAGGTTGTTGCTCTAGAGAGGTTAAATTAATCGTTAAATTGTGCAGTGTGAAAAATCATTCAGTTGTTGAAGGAAGGTTTTTGCTCAAGGGGTGGCCACTCTGGCGAGGTTGTACTGTATAAATATAGTTTATTTTATTATAGTAACAGGCATATATAATAAAGAAATACACATATTTTCATACATAGGTAAATAGCTTGAAAATACCCAGCCTAATAAAGTTTATCAGCCACTTATACAATATTCATTAAACTGGAAGATGTGATACTTTTGATTTAAAAAATTTAATGAGAAATGAAAATCGTGTTGTTTTTTTAAAAAAAGTAGCACTATATGTATCAAACCTAATGCAGTGCATTGATACATTACAATAGAACATCTTATGGCATTAAATTAGACACCGTTACATTGCTAGAATCGTATTCATATTTTAACTTTGGTGAGAAAATGTTCATATATTTCCTATTCCCTATTTCATGAGATCATGGTACATCGTTATATGCTTATACTTTTGTTCAGTATCTTTTTTTATTAAAATTTGTTGTGGACACAACAATATATATTAAATAACTTTGTGAACATGTATATATAATTTTTTATGTATGTATTTTGGGCCGGTGGCCTTTATTTACGAAATAAACTTGTAAACTTGAAATAAATAATATACAGAAACATTTAGAGTACACAAACATAAAAAGAAACACTGAATGGAAAGGGAAATAAAACATTACATCATACATTAAAATTATAGTCATAGGTTGTAATAATAAACCAAATGTGTTATAAACGTAATTATATTTGAATAACAAACATCAAACAAATGAAACTATACGGAAGAAAAAAATGTGTACGATATTTAGATTCGATATTTTAAAGCTTCATTGATATACGCACTCAATGCTATAATAGCTTCTTGTATACAAAATGTTATGTTAACAGTGTCATAATAATCATTGAAATAATTTATGTCGCAGTGTAAGTTTAAGAATGTACAGTGTTTATGAGTAGTTTCAGTACTTTGATTTTTAATAAACTACTGTACCATGTCTGTTTATGTTTTCTTAATTTTTAGTGTAAATCTTAATTGACACGTGGTAAAATCAAAGCATTGCAAACATTATATGTTTAACTGTCACACAACTTGCATCGTCGGCACATACAGACACGTTAATTGTGAGTTACGATAATCCAGGGCATGTATAGTTGGTAAACGTAAAGTTCAGGAGTTACTTCCCTTGAAAAACTTCACTTTTTCCAGTTGGTTGGGCCATTTCGCCATCTCAAAATCGATTCTTTTAAACGTTTAAAATGCTTTTTTTTACAGAAAATTATTCCATACGTCCAACCGGCTGCGAGAAGTTCCAGCGAGCAGAAACCGGAAATAATTCAACGCCTGTGTCTTCTATGGCCCCTTCTTGTAAATTTATCATAACCATAGATCCCTATTTCATCCGGGTAAACAACATCACGGGAACTAGATGCTCTGCGTTTTGCGCGTATTCTGTAATTGGTAATAAGAGTAGAGAGAAATTGACAACAACAACAACAAGGCCTTACAACAAATGTTTGTTTCTGGTTACCCGCCCCTAATTGACCCAGTGACCCCAGCCCGAGGTACCGCTACATCCATTGGCTCACCTTTTTAACCGCCCACATGCTTTCAAAAATACAAAATGTAATTTTAAAAAAGTTCAAAACAAAACGTACCTTCTTATCCTATTTTTAATTAACATGTAACAGGAAACAAACATTTTTACGCCGGTTATGCGTACAAATATCATGGCCTGATGTTTTTGGTTCTGATGGACTGGTAACACATGTAGACACTTGCAATCATGGAATAATAAACTTTAATTATTTAGGAGGTGTGCACTATTTGCTAATGCATCATAGATAAGCTCGTTTCGTAAAAGAAAAGTTGAATAAATGTTACTCATTTAAACATAGTTATAAGAACAACTAATTTTAGAATGCTCTCAAAATCTTACCATGTACTATAAACAGTTCAATCTCTCTAGAGCAGCCCTCTCTTGAGCAACAATCTCCTTACAACAACAACAGCATGATCTTTCCTATCTAAATGTGCTTCCCCTAAAGGGTGTTGCTTTAGAGAAGATGCACCGTAATACCCAAACTCATATTGTAAGGTATGGCAATGTTCACCTTCGGTAGTTCGCTACATTTTTCACATAGCCCTTGAAATGACATAAAGTGAGCAAAAATTCTAATTCAAGGGCAGATAACTCAAAAACGAGATCAGTGACCCCCATTTTTTTCGCTTAAAATGTTTCTGTTATCATATGCTACGATTATGCAAAGTTTAAAAAAATTTCATCGTTCAGTTTTAATTTTTCCTATATGTCTATGTGAAAAATGTAGCGAACTACCGAAAACGTCTTTAACAAAGGATATACAGTGCAACCTCTCTAAAGCAACAATCTTTAGGAGTAGCAAAACTATGTTGTTGTCGAGTGGTTCTTGCTCTAGAGAGGTTGAATTAATAGTTAAATCGTGCAGTCGGTAAAAAATTATGCTGTTGTTGAAGGAAGGTTGTTGCTCAGGAAAGAGCCGCTCTGGAGAGGTTGTACTGTAAATATGGATTTGAAGAGACACACGATTGTGTATGAAGAAAAATAAGATATACCCTCGCATGTACAAGTAGATGAATCCTGGCAGTAGTGACAACATCAGCGAAAAAACAACAATAACAACAACAGCATACCAATGAGTGGTAGCCCAGCGTGGCTGAAATATATACATCATACTCTCAAACAATCATCCTTACAATACTTCATGAACTATTCATGAAATATGCAGGAAAAAATCAAGAAAATGTTCATGATTCGTGAATTCCATTCGACGGGGGGGGGGGGGGGGGGTACACACAAGTACTTTTTAAAAAACACTGTGGAGTTGTTTTATTACATTCATTCTTTTAACCCTAATCCCCAATCATAAAGCATATTGGTCTTCCATGGCCTAGTAGTTGTAGTCTCTATGTATTAAAAGCCCGTCCGGTTAGCTCATTCATGCGGAACATTGACGCTATTTCCCTATGAAAAGACAACTCCTGTCGTTATTGATTTTTTTACCTGTGTGATAAACTAGTTGTTTCCCTTTACGCCAAAAAAACAATAAGTGGTCAGTATTGATTTTGGCAAGTTAACCTTATCGAATATGGATTATTTAGCGTTAAACCGAGATCTATATCTCCTGGTCGTTTTTTGCGCGATCTGAGTTTTAGGGAATTTGAGAGTATTATTTTTCTCACGAGGGTGAAGGATCATGGTCTTCAACACAATAATTAAAAGAAAAATGTCAAATTTTTGTTTTTTTTAAATACATTATTACATATTTTAATGTTGATCTTTAAATGAATAAATGAATATTGATGTTAATAACATTAACAACCCAGCAGTAAACTGCTGTTGTTTGATTCCAATTTAATGACTTTACAGAAGGTCAAGAAAAGTACATAAAATTATACTATTAGATGAAATATTACAGCAGTAATATCTTTTGATTTTTCGGAATCAAACACCTTACAGAACTCAGTTCTATACGTGTATATATATCCATTTCACACAGGGATATATAGCATCCCTGTTTCACACTACTAAAGGAAATAATTATATGAATATATAATTCAAAAATTCAATCGTTCGACTGAACAAAATATGTTGAGTTTTCTACGGGCACGGTTAATTTTTCAACTTTCGCATTTCTAAAAAATGCATGTTTTTATACAGCTCGGGGACAAGCAAAACTGACATAGTGATTCTTATTTCCCGACCAGATACAAGTCGTTGTTGGAACGCGATCTCTAATGACTGTGCTAAGTAAGGCAAACAAGATATTGGAAACTCTGAAAAAATATATTTTTTTAAAATAATATCAGTATTCAATATAATTTGTTTTATATGCTTACAAATACAACAAAAGTTTGTCATAAACTAATTATCACTATAAATCTTTTAACCAGACACTAAGCTGACCGTGACCAGACAGGATTAGACAGATAAGGGGCAATAAAACAATCAAGAGAATAGACCTCCTGTTGCTTTTGGGGTCACTTAAATAGGAGCTGTCAAATGTCTTTAAATTTAGCTATTTGATAGTTTAAGGGTGTTGGGGTATGTATGTGCGAGTGTGTGCGCGAGAGCGGGTTAGAGCGTCGGTCTATTGCCTATTGATCAAAAGGTTGTGAGTTGCACCCTGCGCGTGACTCACACAGTCAGTGACAAATTTGACTGAATATATTACATCCTATTTTAAATTGACCCCTCATCTCTGAATTATATGGGATAGCTTGGCAGAAGCTTGCAGATAGAATATGGTTAGTACTGGTTAAGGCCAAAATGAAGTCCAGGGAAGCTGGTTAGGATAACTTCCCCCACAATATAACAGATATACTGATGTTGAAATAAATACATAGTTGTGTCAGGATGCTGATAACTTAAAAGAAACAATAAGCCATACAACAAATGTTACTAAAAGTACTTATAACACATACATAGCATTTCGTACAATCTGACTAAAGTATTCGATCTTCCTTACGGCAAGCGTAGCGGGTTTGAGGATATGATTTTAATCAGATTGCATTTCGTAAATCATTACTATTTACAAATTCGTTAACAACAAACGTCAAATATAAAAATAATAATAATAAATTCGGCGAAGATTGTTGTTCGTTATGTTTGAAATAGAACATAAACGTGCGGCATTACTGTCAATAATTGATTTGGAAATGTCTGGAGTACATCATTATTAACTGTCGTGTGAAAAGTTGTCAATTAAACGTTCACGAACGCCCATTCAAGTTGTTACCGTGTGAAATTCTGTCAACATTAACGAAACTATGTTCATAAAAAATCGCTTAGGCGTGAAACAAATCAAACGAAATGGACAAAAAATACTTGTCATGATATAAAACAATCACTGGTAAAATGGGAGGTCACGAAAAACTGGGCCACAGACAAAACAACCACCTGGTAAGATTTATAGTGATTTGTTAATGATTTGAGCGACCACCAGTTTCACGAAAATGGCGACAAATTAACTTTATTATTTTTAAAAATTAGTTCCTAATTAGAACAAAAAGGGCTAATTTGAAATGAGAACATTGTAATGTTAACACATACCTTGTCGATATACCTGATCATTTTATCACACAATTTCTCGGTGAATCCTGTCATGCATTCACAAATAAAGGAACCATACTGGTTGACGCAGGTCCCATTGAAGCAAGGGTTCTTGAAGCATTCATTAATATCAGCCTCGCATAAGTTCCCCTGGAATCCGGAGTTACAGTAGCATTTGTATGAACCAGGTGTATTTCTACAGGTTGCATTATTGAAGCAAGGTTTTCTGTTACACTCATTAACATCTGTTTGACAATGGAACCCAATGTAACCCGAATTACATTCACACGCGTAAGAGCCCACAGTATTCTTACAGACACCTGTTACACCACATGGCCCATTTAAGCACTCGTCAATGTCCAGCTCGCATTGAGAGCCTTCGTACCCAGCCTTACATTCACATCTAAATGAACCAAACTTATTGTGACACCTTCCGTTGTTTTTACATGGGGATGTGTTACACTCATTTACATCTTCTTCACAAAACTCACCCTTGTAGGAATCTACACAATCACATTTGAATGATCCGGGAGTATTTTGGCATAGTCCACCATTTTCACATTCAGTTACTAAACATTCATCAAAATCGTCGGCACAATCTTCTCCCGTATAACCATTCTGGCACATACATGAATACGACCCCGGTTTGTTCACGCAAGAGCCATTATTGGCGCAAGGCTTTGCAATACATTCATCGTGCTCTGAATTACAAAGAACTCCGTAGTAACCGTCAGTACAGATGCACTTAAATGAGCCATGGGTATTTTCGCACAAGCCGAAGTCACCGCAAGGGTGCGTTTTACATTCGTTGACATCAGAAGAACATCTTTCACCTGCAAAGCCATTTCCACAGACGCACACAAAAGAGCCGACCGAATTAACACACATACCATTGTTTTCGCAGGGTGAAGTTTCGCACTCGTCAACATCTAGATTACACTCTACCCCGTGCCATCCATTATGGCATTCGCAAACATAAGACCCAACGATATTAAAACACGCCGCCCCATTGTAGCACGGGTCGCTCAAGCACTCGTCCACATCTCGGCCACAAGTCGGCCCGCTATATCCGTCCAGACACAAACATTCATAAGACCCATGTGTGTTCTTGCAAGAAGCCGAATGTTCACAGATGTCATACTGGCACTCATCAACATCATCATAGCAGACTGGTCCCTCAAATCCTACGGGACAGAAGCAAGTAAACGATCCTCTAATATTTAAACAAGTGCCATTATTACCACACACATCTCTTTCACATTCATTGACGTCGTCTTTACAAACTTGCCCGACCCATCGGTCAGTACACATGCATTCAAATGAACCAACCAAGTTTTTACACGTACCATTGTTTAGGCATGGATTCCCAATGCACTCATTTACGTCTGTTTCACAATGCTTTCCTTGCCATCCTTCCACACATTCACACATGTACGAGCCGTCATTGTTGAAACAAGTTGCACCATTAACACACGGGTTAATTAAGCACTCGTCGATTTCTCCACTACAAGTCAGACCTGCAAATCCTTCAACACATTTACAATCAAATGAACCATGCGTATTCGTGCATGTTCCGCCATTTTCACAGATTTCATAATTGCATTCGTCCACATCTTCAGAGCATACTTTTCCTTTGAAGCCTTCGAAACAAAAGCAACTGAAAGAACCTTCGGTATTTAGACAAGTTGCTTCATTTTGACATTCCGCCAGATCACATTCATTCACGTCTTTTTCACAGACAGGACCAGTCCAACCAATGATGCATTCACATTCAAACGAACCAACCAAGTTTCTGCAAAGTCCGCCATTTTCACAAGGATGTGCTGCGCATTCGTTCACATCAATTTCACAGAACTGACCTTGCCAGCCATCTTCACATTCACATATATAGGAGCCTAAGTTATTTTCACAAGTGGCGTCATTTCTACACGGGTTGTTTTGACATTCATCAAAATCTAATCCGCAAGTTTGGCCAGTAAAGCCTGCTTCACATCGACAATCAAAAGAACCGTAAGTATTGGTACAAGTTCCCTTTTGTTCACATATATCATATTCGCATTCATTGAAATCTATATCACAAACAGTTCCTTGGAACCCTTCGAAACATAAACAATCAAACGAGCCTTCAGTGTTAACACAAGTTGCCCCATTTTCACAAATATTGGTGTCACATTCATTAATATCTTCACCACACAAAGCTCCCTCCCAACCCGGAGTACATTCACAGTCAAATGATCCAATCCGTTCGGTGCACTTTGCACCATTTTTGCAAGGTCTTTCCAAACACTCATTTACATCTTCTTCGCAGACTTTTCCGCTGAAATATTTGGTACATTCGCAGTACCAGGAGCCGTGTGCATTCACACAAGTTCCTCCGTTGTGACATTCAATACTTTCACACTCATTGGTGTCCATTGAACAGTTCTTGCCCCAGAACCCATCTTTACACAAGCACGTGTACGATCCAGGTGTGTTATCACAAATCGCTTTATTTTCACAAGGATTTTCGATACATTCATCTAGATCGGTGTTACAGAGGTTCCCGTAGAATCCATCATCGCAATTGCACACAAAAGAGCCATGTGTGTTTTCACACGTGCCGAAATATCCGCAAGGTGATGCAGCACACTCGTCGATATCAGTCGTGCAATGTTTTTCCTGAAATCCATCCACGCATGTACAAACGTACGTCCCCGAATAGTTGACACATTCGCCACTGTTTTGACAAGGTGATTTTAGACATTCATCAATGTCTGTTTCGCAGTGAATCCCTTCCCAGCCCTTTTCACATAAGCAGGTGTATGTTCCGAATGAGTTATGGCATGAAGCAGCATTATTACAAGGGCTGTCCAGACACTCGTCAATATCTTCACTGCAGACCAGTCCAGCAAACCCACGTTCACATCGGCAGCTAAATGAGCCATGTGTATTTGTACAAGTACCATCGTTTTCACACACACTGAATGAGCATTCATTAATGTCCACGGAACAAATGTCACCTTGGAAACCGTCGAAACATTTACATGCAAATGAACCTGGAGAATTTATACAGGTTGCTTTGTTCTGACAAGTATCAAATTCACATTCGTTCACGTCTTTCTCGCATATCGCACCTGTCCATCCTGGTTTACATTCGCACTCAAACAAACCAATCAAATCCCTGCATGTCCCGCCATTTTTACACGGTGATGATACGCACTCACGAATATCATCTTCACACAATCCACCAGTAAAATTTTGCTTACAGACACATTTGAAAGACCCATCTGTATTAACACAGCTACCACCATGGCTGCATTTCGTAGTTTTACATTCGTCGATGTCGTCAGAGCAGTGCTTTCCAGTATAACCAACCAAACATTGGCATGAATAAGAGCCGGGTATGTTTATGCAAGTCGCACCACTGTCACAAGGTGCATCAGAACATTCGTCAATGTCAAGGTTACATAAAGATCCAAAGAATCCATCAATGCATTCGCAATTAAACGAGCCGTGTGTGTTCTCACACTTTCCAAAGCCTCCACACGGTGTCTTTTCACACTCATTTATATCATTCAAGCATAGACTGCCAGTGAATCCGTCGTCACATTGGCATGTAAATGTTCCTAGGTAATTGGTGCATGTACCATAATTTCTACACGGAGTTCCTTCACACTCGTCGACATCTACATCACAATGAGCGCCTTGCCAGCTTTCGACGCATTCACATGTATATGACCCAACAGTATTAGTACAAACACCGTCATTGTGACACTGGTGTTCTGTTGAGCATTCGTCGATATCATCAGCGCATGTCGGGCCTTTATATCCCACACATTGGCATTTAAACTGTCCAATGACATCATGACATGCGGCCCCGTTCTCACAGGGGTTAGGATCGCATTCATTGATTTCAATTTCACAGGATTTGCCGAGAAAGCCACGGATACACGAACAGGAAAATTTACCATGTCCGACATCTTCGCAAGTTCCGCCATTCTGACAAGGTGCGTCTTTGCAAGATTCAAAATACTGCTCACAATAAAATCCTGCAATAAATCCAGTTTCTTTATAAATGTAAGTCAAAAGACCAACATATCGCTGAACTTTACATGCAACGTCTAACACGATGAAGATAATATTGTGTCATACAATGTATTTGATTTTCCAGTACCAAGTCAGAATTTCGAAGTTGAACTA
Organism: Lutraria lutraria; assembly: GCA_964023205.1. Taxonomy (NCBI): domain Eukaryota; kingdom Metazoa; phylum Mollusca; class Bivalvia; order Venerida; family Mactridae; genus Lutraria; species Lutraria lutraria. The sequence continues at coordinate 16,689,467 of OZ026850.1, read as the reverse complement.
TGTATTCGATCTGTGTACATACATGGTTAATTTACAATGGCAAATACAAGATTACGACTTTCTAATGAAAGTTTGCTTGCTTTATTGTTTCTTTGTTTGTTCATTTAGGATTCAAAGTCTTTTATCAACTTTTCCGCGGACACAACGGACTGTTGATCAAACCAGCGCTTCTGGGTTATTTACTGGTACGTACTAACAAGTTACCCTGCTATGATTGCAAAAGCCTTATTTCCATACTGTGTGTGCATCAGAGATGGGAAACAATGTACAGTGCTTTGTTTAATTCAGAGTTCAAGATCAAACATTATATTATTGTCTTGACTACTAATCGAAACGTAATCGCTTCGAATCTCGGCACCGTCTTTCGATATTTCAGGGACGCTTTTTCAGTGTCCCCATTTCAATTGTGTTAAAGCCCCATTAGCATTTTGGATGTTAAAATTAAAGTAGGTCTTATTTTACCTAGAAAGATATCTTATCAGTGAAATTGACTTTTATTTGCAATAAAAACATTCCGAAATTATTTTTTAATTACGAAGTACATACTGCAGTATAGTAATATAGCACAGTATTTTTTCAATGATATTGCAAAAAATAAGAAAAAGCATCTTACAACATTTCTACGAGATGTGGCTAAAGAAAGGCATCGTGTAATATTGTTTTAGAGCAAATAAGATTATATTTCTTATATTTTACTACCATTACATGTATTGTTCTGTACTGCTAAATTAAAAAAGCTAATGGGACTTTAAGAAAAGCACTGGAAATGGATGTAGCGTGTATTGGTGCTTTACACCGGGCATGATAAGAACCAGGAAAAACTATTCGAAAAAAGCGCAGGATTATTAATGCATGGTTCTCCTGCATTATCTCTTCCTCTCTCTGGGACGGCTCTGTAATGGCCATAGCTTGCGAATGGGTCTTTCAATAGATGTAAAAATACTGCCAGAAATAATTCAGTATACTGTAAAACTGTAATCTGTACAAACCTTTGTACTTGGGAGGACATGAGCAAGTGTAGGAACCATCCCCATCAATACATGTACCACCATTGGTACACTTATGTCCTGAACAATCATTTAAACTCAGCTTACAGTCAAGACCTCTCCAACCTTTCAATATATAAACATTTAATACAAAACATATATACATGTAATTATACATGTACATGTACTAGTAAAAGGTGGTCGCTAACCATGCTTGATAGTGTTATTTCATTACATTCGATGATGTGATATAATCAAACTTGTATATTGATAACGCAAACATAAGACAAGTAATGTTTGCTTTTTGCCACATACAGTCAAACCTGTTCTAATGGCCATCTCCGAATAAAGGCCACCCTACGAATAAAAGTCATTCTTTAAAGAAAGACTTCTGAAAAAAAGACCAACTGTCAATAAAGACTATTTTGATTCTCCCAAGTTTGTTCACAGGCTTGGCTGTAGTTCCGTGATAGTTTGACAGAAAACATATCCACAATGTAGAGTAGTAAGATGTCTGGATTATTACCGGCAGTGGTCATTTTCAAATGTATACATATTAAAACATATCACGATGGTAGCAATCGGAACTCCTCGGCGTTTATCTAACGAAAGTTAGTATTTCTCAGTTACGGAAATGCCCGAGTCGTTACGATTGCGATGATAGCTTTAGTATTCCCTAACCAATCATACACTAATAGGCGTGGCCTAGACAGAATGCATGCATGTCATGTACCAGATCCAAAGAGGTATGTCACGAAAAAAAATTTAAAAAATATTTTTTTTTTCGTGACAAACCCCTTTGACCAGATCAGGGTGTCTGGCTATAACCCTTATAGTAGAAACAATGTAGTTCAATGAATAAACCAACCAGTTCTTATTGTTTCTCATAATAGTATGTACTGACAATACACATACATAAGAGTACCCTTGCAGCCTTGCTATTGAATCCACAGGCAGAAGTAACGGACCTGTGATGGTAAAATTGCAATAAATTCTACATAAAACACAATAACTTAACACGTAATAACCATTTACATAATAACATTATCATGGGTTAAGTTATTTTGTTTTATGTAGAATTTATTACAAGTTTTACCATCACAGGCCCGTTACTTCAGCCTGTGATTGAATAAAAAAGAATTGCCTTTTTTATTGAATAAACTATCTACTAAATACACTAATCATTTTGGGTAACAAGAATATGATGTATGTATATGGGTGAAACAAACCAGGGATGCATATTTTCTTCCCGGTGTCGGCATCGCACGTGTAGTGGCCTTCGACATTGTCACGTGGTTCGCAGTTTACGATACATTCTGGTCCGTGATAATGGGGATCGCAATAAACTCTAGTCGATATTTCCACCCTGTAAAAATGTACAATGTAGAACTTGATGTATCTTGGAAAATTGAGTATCTGCTTTCATAGGGGATGCTTGCCTTACTATACTTATAACAGAGGATAAAGGTTTTTCATTTCTTAGCCATCACTGCAGGACAACTTTTTGGTGTCGGCTCGTAGGAATCGATAACCGTCGCACATGGCGCTCATAACCTTTCTTCAAATTGTATTTTCTAAACCTTAAAACGATTGAAAATTGGAACATTATTCGATCGGAAATGACATGTTTATTCTTTGAATTTTAGTACGAAAATAGATGCGTAATGATACCAAATTGTACACACGGTTAAAGTTTTTTTTTTTTGTTTTTTTTTCAAATATGTACAGCAAATCCGTCCTATTCCGAACCTTTTTAATACGGAATCCTCTCTTACCGAACGACTCAGCTGGTCCCTACTCTTGTACTACATATTTAATGCTAAATTTTAAATCATGTAATCCGGAACCAGTGAATCTCTCAAATTTTTGTTGGTTCGAACATGGTGTATTTTCATTAATTTTCGTTAGGCTTAATTTTCGTGGTTTTTACCAGAACGACTATTTCGAAGAGGTATAGATTCGTTGATTTTGATTTTTGAAAAAAAAGCCTTATTTCTGCTTTCAATTCGTTGGGATTTGATTTCGTGGATGAGCCGACCCACGAAATTAGATCCTCAACGAAAATTAATGATTCTACAGTATTCGGATTAGAAAGATTCTAGTGTATAGAAAAAAACATAGATTAACCTTGTTCTTTTCGACAGAATCTTCTTGGATAGTTCTGTTGTTTCCTTCGATTTTCCCGGCGGGTTTTCAAAGTAAGCACGAAATAATTCTATGAAGTCATTCTTACTGGGATCCCTATCTTCTACTCGAATCTTCAACTTCATAGAACCCTGTAAAATACTAGGTAAGCGCTTGCTAGTAAAACAATCTGCTGACGTCAATGCGAGCAGAGTTTACTAACTTTCGCCCGTTGCTGTTTTTTTTTTAATAATTTGTTTCACTGGTTGCTAGATACGAGTACATGTATATTAATGAAATTGTCAACAAGTACACAAACCATGTAGAAAGGATATAACTAAAGTCTGTCATACATATACTGTATTTTCATTTATTTTCGTTGGGCTCAATTTTCGTGGTTTTTACTATAATGGCTATTTCTTGGGGACATAAATTCATGGATTTTGATTTTTGAAAAGAACTGCATTATCTCTGCAGTTTAATTCATGGGGCCCGATTTGATTTCGTGGATGAGCCGACCCACGAAATCCACGAAATTAAATCCCCAACGAAAATTAATGATTCCACAGTATAATAGTCGGTCCTCCAGACGTTCGAGTACAGTCAAACCTATGAACAAAGACCACCCTTGTGAAAGACAAAAGGTCATCTTAATTGACGGGTGGTCTTTATTCGGGGGTCAGTTTGTTCTAAATATTAAATGAAATATTTTTAAAAGAATGACCATCATTCACAGGGTGGCCTTTATTCGGAGGTGACTGTATTTAATAAATACATGTATATTACACCATTAAAACATTTAAGGTAACCAACCAAAGACCTATACAGTCAAACCTGTGTACAAAGGCCACTTACAGGAAAGACGAAATGCGGCACATTAATGATAGGTGACCTTTATTTGGAGGTCATTCAATCATATCATCAAACACGCTACGCTATTGCTGTAAGGAAAATCGATTACTTTAGCTAGATTGGAGGTCATTTTGTTCCATATAATCAATAACATTTTTTACAAGAATAGCCTTTATTCGCAGGGTGGCCTTTATTCGGAGATGACTGCTAGCACAGGTTTGACTGCGCTGTATTTTGTATACAAAATGTTAAATATCGTAATATTTAAGAATAAGTGAAGCTTACGATAGTGTAACAGGACATTATACACTTTGAACATCCGTAAAATATCAAAATTTTAATACAGTGAGTGCATGATGGTCCTACTTTCAAATTATTCAAAATAGACCATAATTATTTACTAATGATAACACGTTGAGTAGTGTTAACTTACCGGCCATCTATCAAATGGAAATATTACAGGATTCTCTTTCCCTCCGATGGTTTCATTAAAAGTGATTGTGTTAGAGTCTTCGTAATGTGATGTAGCCACTCTACCATACGGACACGCCCATGTGCTGGTGGGTCTGTAATACCAAGTGGAAGATTGGTTTCAGCTTGTACACTAGGGTATACATACTTGATGATTATCTGTCAAACATTTAAAGGGGCACTGATGTGTATTGGTTGTCATACACCAAAAAATGCGGTTATCACTTGTAAAACCAATTATTAACGAAAAGCCACAGAAGAATGTACGTTCAAAAATGACCCTATAACGCCCGCGTCAGTATTTGTATGTCGATTTGAATAAAAGGCTGTCAGCCTTTTATTAACGACAACGATATGTCCGATTCGTCTGAGAATTTAAATGAGCGTGCGTGCTGCCTTTCAAACAGCAAAACAATGATATTTACCTATAATTGATCGATATATAAGCTTTATGTTGCAAAAATGAACATAACATGAGCAATACTTACCATTTCACAGGGTCGAGTTGTGAAAATGACAGAAACTTTCTGGGGCCGAAATTGGCAGGTTTGTTAAATCTTGAAATGTGTATTTTGAGTAAACTAAGCGGGATATTTCGTAAATTTTTACAGGGTTTTCATTAATTGATTTAGGCCTTAAAATGATACAAATTTGATTGCTATTGGAGACGCTTCAGTTCCAGGACATGTCCCTTTAAATTTAAAGCGTCAATATCCAAATATAGTACTAATTCAAGAAAATTTGACAAATACTAGAAGTAATTAAAGAACATGTACTAACGTGTTTCACTATCAGATTTTAATACTAGTACTAGTAATCAATATACAGCACAACCTCTCAAAAGCAGCACCCCTTGGGAGTGGCAAAATTATATTGTTGTTGAGAGGTTGTTGCTCTGGGAGGGTAAATTATTACATGTAGTTCAATTGTGCCGTGGGAGAAAATCATGCTGTTGTTGAGAGGTTGTTGCTCTGGGAGGGTAAATTATTACATGTAGTTCAATTGTGCCGTGGGAGAAAATCATGCTGTTGTTGAGAGGTTGTTGCTCTGGGAGGGTAAATTATTACATGTAGTTCAATTGTGCCGTGGGAGAAAATCATGCTGTTGTTGAGAGGTTGTTGCTCTGGGAGGGTAAATTATTACATGTAGTTCAATTGTGCCGTGGGAGAAAATCATGCTGTTGTTGAGAGGTTGTTGCTCTGGGAGGGTAAATTATTACATGTAGTTCAATTGTGCCGTGGGAGAAAATCATGCTGTTGTTGAGAGGTTGTTGCTCTGGGAGGGTAAATTATTACATGTAGTTCAATTGTGCCGTGGGAGAAAATCATGCTGTTGTTGAGAGGTTGTTGCTCTGGGAGGGTAAATTATTACATGTAGTTCAATTGTGTCGTGGGAGACAATCATGCTGTTGTTGAGAGGTTGTTGCTCTGGGAGGGTAAATTATTACATGTAGTTCAATTGTGCCGTGGGAGAAAATCATGCTGTTGTTGAGACGTTGTTGCTCTGGGAGGGTAAATTATTACATGTAGTTCAATTGTGCCGTGGGAGAAAATCATGCTGTTGTTGAGAGGTTGTTGCTCTGGGAGGGTAAATTATTACATGTAGTTCAATTGTGTCGTGGGAGACAATCATGCTGTTGTTGAGAGGTTGTTGCTCTGGGAGGGTAAATTATTACATGTAGTTCAATTGTGCCGTGGGAGAAAATCATGCTGTTGTTGCGGTGAGTATGTTGCTCAAGAGAGGGTCGCTCTGGAGAGGTTGTACTGTAAGTCACACCTGTGAACCACGGTCATCCTTGGGACTGACATAATGAGGACTTTATACATAGTTCCCATATCTACAATATTTACCTCCCTTGGCGGCCATCTTGCTTGGCAAATTTCGTATGCACTTAATAGAAAAAATCAGAAAATTGGTTATCAAACAACTTAATGTATAAAAGATAACTTAATCATGAAGTTGTTAAGGCCATAATCACATCAGGTTTAAGAAAATGTAGTTGTCACATATAAATATCCTACATTTAGAATTATCAAAACAAAAATATAAATATCTTCTATTAGTGCTTGTTGAATTTGCCAAGCAAGATGGCCGCCGAGGGAGGTAAATATTGTAGATGTGGGAACTATGTATTGACAGTTTGCTTTTATTCGGATATCAGTTTGTTCTAAAAAGAATCAATGACGATCTTTTAATGAATGGCCTTTATTGACATATTGGCCTTTATAAGGAGGTGTCCGATAACATAGGTTAGGTTGTAGTTATTAATACTAAATGTTGAGTGAGTTTAGGGTAAAAATTGGTCAACAGTGGAACTATACTTTACCCAATTTTCTTGTCCAGACAAAGTATAAACATGTGGTCACATTCACCCATACATTGTCCGTCTCTACCAGGATCACAACAACGACCGTAAGATGTCTTCCCTTCCAAATTCTGAAACCGTATCATGTGAATCTCAACTTGCCCACCACACTCGACAAACTGAATAAAAATAAGACAAACACTTATAGTCTACATAATATAATATAAGCGTCAATTATTCAATAACGAATAGTGTAGCACGAGAAGTGTAAAATGAAGAAGTTATTCAAGAGCCAAATATAGAGGAACATTCGCGTTCCTGCATTTGAAATCAACTTAGGTAGAATCTAGGTAGATAGATTACTGTATTACTATGTACATTTTGTATCATAATTTCTCAAGTGTTTTATGTTTGCAACAACGGCCAGCACGGTCCTTTGGTAACTTTCCCAGCTTAGACATAGGAGGAACCGTGGCCTGGACTTTTCCAGCTTAAATGTTGGGGAAGACCTCAGGCGTGCACCAGGGTAGAACCATCGATTGGTCTTCCGTAAGCCAGCTGAATCGCTTCCTCTTATATTAACTGTTTTTGGTCCCCGGTCGAAATTCGAACACACAACATTGGGAGGGAGTCATTGATCATACGTCAGATAATGACTAAAACACGATCATTGAGGTCCCTTTATTATTATGAGACATTAAGATTGTTAAGTAGAGCATGTCGAGTTGGTAGAAAGAGTGGTTGTTGATCAAGAGGTCGCAGGTTCGATATTCAGGTTCGACACAAGTTTTACCGTAAAATTTCATGAAATAGTAGACAGTAAAACCCCTTATAAACGTACTCTCTGAAAACCGGACGATTGTTTAAGTCCCATTTTTTCTCTTCTATAATCAATGCAAAAAGTATCTCGAACTGGAATGTTTTATACAGAAATATGAGTTGTATATACAGTAAACCCCCTGGAAACCGGACTCCTTCCGGATTGGACCGAAGGTCCGGTTTTCTGAGAGTTCCGGTTTCCAGATATTTTTTTATAAATTACGGAAATAAAAGGACAAGAAAAATCGTCCGATTTTCAGAGAATTTCGATATTCTGGAAGTCTAGTTTTCAGAGAATCTCGGTTTTCTAGGAGTCCGATTTTCGGGGATTTTGATGAAGTAATTTATCGTACTTACTGTAAGTCTAATGGTTAAATACCACATATATGCGATCAAAATATCCACACATCTCACTGATGTTAACATTGTTGTCAGCCAACTAATTTTATCTAAATATAATGATCTGTTATCCTGAAATTAAAATGAAATCAATCACATACTGTGGAATCATTAATTTTCGTTGGGGATTTAATTTCGTGGATTTCGTGGGTCGACTCGTCCACGAAATCAAATCCCCACAATTCAAATGCGGAGATAAGGCATTTCTTTTCAAAAATCAAAATCCACAAATTTATGTCCCCACGAAATAGCCATTTTAGTAAAAACCACGAAAATTGAACCCAACGAAATTACTTATTTCACAGTAGTATATCTATGGTATATATACAAATGTATATATTTACAACAAAACCTGTGTTTGCGGCCATCACTCTACCGTAATAACGCCATTCTTATAAAATCGCCATTGGTCATTAAGAACAAAAATACCTTCGAATGAAGGCCACCTGTCAATAAAGACCATATTTGGTCTTTCCCAAGGGTGTCCTTTTCTCACAGGTTTGACTGTATTCTAGTAAACAAAATGTATAATCAGTTGTCATAGCCAGGAGGTATATTCTTCATTTATATCTTGTTTTCTTTACAAGTTAGAATGGAGAGAAACAAATTAACCAATCCAAAAATATTTAAATCCAAATTTCTGTGAAAATGATTTTTTTTATAATACAAAATCCCGGGAGGAAAAGTGAATATTAATTACTAACGCTTTATAAACCATCAGAAATATACTATCCACGTACTGTTAATAGACTGATTTATTCAAAGATGGGTATTATAATATAGTTGACGTTTTTTATCATATTTCAGTTAAGGTCCATGCATGACCAACAAAAAACTTCAAGGTAACATTGAACACACTGACTCACGTTTAAATTGTTTGTTTTGCGCGTTTAAAATTCATGACAGATTTTCACTTATGATAAGAAATGCATTATTACTGTCATTTGTTCACTGTCCAATCAATTAAATATCTGTCTTTATTTGATACAATGTGGATTTTAACTGGGCCGATGGGATTTGAACTCACAACTAAAGAGGCTAGTGATTACTGGCCAGAGACCATAACCGCGCCACCACGGATGCCACTGATTAATAAATAATAAACACGTCTCAACTATCTGAGATGAATTAACAGACTAATGTCAACACTGATTCTTCGGAAAAATCTAATCGATTCTAAAAATTAAAGAAGATTTCCTAACCTTAGTACGTCACACAGATCCATCCCAGCATTGTTGTAGTTCCATTGTTTGTTAATTCTTCGTCCAAGCGTCAATCATCGTGTAAGTCGTGACCAATACATCATCTATTTTATAACAAAATCTGGACCCACTATAATGGACCATTTAGTGTTTATAAATCATAGACTGAGACTCCATAGTTTCAATTTACTTAAATCGTGTGAAATGTAATTAAAACGCAAAATAAAGAATCGTTGACATCGGGGCAAAAATTCGCAAATATGACAATCTATTCATTATACCTTAGACTATGTAACCTTGATCTCCGGGACTATTTTCCTGAACTAAATAGTCGGACAATTGATTTATAGAAGATCTGATTCAATTTAAGCGGACATCCTAACCATGGATATACTGTGACATCGTCATGACATAGGTATATACATTTTGTATGTGTGTCTGTCTGTCTGTCTGATATCTATATATATTGTTTAACAGTCCGCATCTTAGCTCACTCTTGAGCATTATAATTGTACATGGACTAAATAAATCTTATATGGATAAAACCTAGATTAAATATATTTTATGCAAAAATACATCACACATGTTATCACAGTGACATATCATACTTATACTTCTCTTGTACCGTTGTCTTTGCAGTTATTTAGTATAAATAGGACCTTCATCCGTGGACCGACCTGAATACCGGGGAACGAGATTTTATACAATATCCCGGTCTGAGCCGAAATTCATATGGAATTTATCCTTAATCGTGCGTTTGATGACTCTGATCATTTCGGCGTGGGATAAAATTTGCAATTTTTACAGAATAAGTCTCTAAACACAAAGTTCTTAACATGGACGCGAAAAGAAAAGCCATGGAAGGTGCAATAGTTCCAGCCAAGCGACCTAGAAATGAATTGGTAGCAGTAGGGAATAAGGAAAACGCATTGGTTGCCACCGGCGTAAGTTTACAAGGGGGGGGGGGGGAGGATTGATTTTCGGTCTTTGTAATTTCCAGTTTAAAATTTTCATTTATATTGAACTTGACAAGAATTACTTATGTCATAATGTTATAGATCACCTACAACATCTTGTCAGTGATGAAAGGCTACAAAGTACAAGTCAATCTCAATTTGTTTACATTACGCTTGATCAAGCCTTGATGGATCATGGATGATGGAGATTGTGTATGCCTATTTCCGCGGTGACCCTATTACCACCTATGCCGGGATAATAACAATAACTTGAAGATGCGTGTCGCCTCCACTTCCATTTCCGCCTGGCAGTTGTCAGCAGGGAACCAGACTATTGTTTACATTGCATGCACTGCAGCGACTTTAAAACATTTTTCATTGATGATTTATATCATTTCTACCGTTAAGTCAATTTATCGTTCATACTACCATTTGCATTCAATTCAAATTAACACTGCTATATAAATGTGTCGCATTTTTATGCATTGTATCTATTACAACACAGTTTTGATATTTCTGCAAATGCTAGATGGTCCGCATATTGGTTGGAATTTAGTACTGACACAGGAATTACCCGCGTTACTACGTGTTTTTTTACAAGAAGAAGAATCGCGGATTAAATGGTTGTATGATTGCAGACTTTTACTGTCATGCATTTTAACTCTGGTAAAGAGTTAGGTAGGCGGTAATAGGGACGGCCTGTATACAAACGCTGTGAAATTGATTTTTACTTAGCATCAAATTACTTGGCATCAACATATAACATTGATGTTAACTTGGATAAATAAAAATATACCAAGGACTTGCATACATGGATTCGCAGCTGCTACGTTTTAAACTTTACTCGGCTTTAGCTAAAACAATAATGATAGCATTCCACAATCCATTGTGATACTCGACTATATTTCTGACATCTGTAATTGGGTATTTACAAACTTAAAATACTAGTAGAAAACTATGTACAGTTACAGTAGTTACATAATCCCCAATGAAATCTGTTGGGAACGAATTTACACCACAATAAAAATCAAAATTTATACTTTCTAAAGGATTTATAAATACGGTTTGGGAGCCATCAATTTTCTGCTTCAATTGATGTACATTAATCATTTGAATTGTTAACACTGGTCATATGCATGTTTTTATAAATTATAGGGTATCCAACGACTCTCAAATCTCCAAGCACCTATTATGCTATTGACTGGACATGATGGAGATATCTTTTGCTGTAAATTTTCACCTGATGGAAAGATGTTGGCATCAGCAGGATTTGATAGGTTAATATGTAAGTCAAAATTGACCTTGCATTGTTATATAATTCACCATGATTTAAATCAGTATGTGATCAGTTATACATATCAACTATCTTAAGATTACTTGGCAATATTGGTTTATTATGATACATCAAGTATTTTTTTATATTTTTGTTTTTGATTGTAACTATGTCTCTTTTCACCATGGTTGTACATTGCTGCACCAGTTATAAATTTGGCATAAGCAGACTGGACATTTTCCTCGTATGTGAATTTTTTCTAGTCAGAGCTGGGTGCTCCCTATACTTAAAAAAAATGGGGGTCAAAATGCCTTAGCCAATAGAAATTTAAAGAGTCATCAAAATTTTCTACTAAAGTTATAGTAAATTTGACCCTTTGGTTCCAATTTTCAAGAGTCAAAAAACCTATTTTGCTAATTTCAAGAGTCAAAATGCCATTTTAAGGGTCAATGGAGAGCCCTGTAACCTAGGTGGGATTTGAACTTAGCAATGAGCAGCTAGTGATTTCTAGTCAGAAACCTTTTTTATTAAGTCTGTTATTGTTTGAATGCAATCATTTTAAGTAGTCAATGTCTTTTTTTTGGTAGATTTTTGGAATGTTTATGGTGACTGTGAGAATTTTGCCATATTGAAAGGTCACACTGGTGCTATAATGGAATTGCAGTTCTCTACAGACGGAAGGTATTTATTTATCACACATGACAGTCAAATAATGCCTTCAACTGGTCATTTTTAGCTCGGCTGTTTTCGAAGAAAAAATTGAGCTATTGTGATCACTGCAGCAGTAGCTCATAACTCAGAAACTATGAGAGGTAGCACCATGAAAACTCCTAACGTGGATAGATCTCACTGAGGTGGTGAACAGATAAGCGTTGGCACCGCTTGTGGCGCTCTTGGTCGATTTCTGTGTTTAACTGTTATGACCATGAATATTTCAAGACAGCAGGGTTTTCATTAGACGTCAAAAGTTGAGGGTCAATTGCCCCCTTTAGAAGAAAAGGGGTATATTGCCTTGTACATGTCGGTCCGTCCGTAATCAAACTTTGTCCAACCAATATCTAGAGAACCATTTGGCCTAAGCTCTTCATATTTGGTTGGGAGGTTGGTCATCACATATAGATGACCCCTATCGACTTTGGGGTTAATAGGTCAAAGGCCAAGGTCACAAGGGGCATTAATGTTTCACAAACATTTCTTGATATTATTTAGCATGTTGGTATTGACTGATATGTTGTTCATACCTGCATTAATTTACTTTACAGTTCATTAGTATCTGCAGCAACTGATAAAACATTGTCCCTGTGGGATGTAGATGCTGGTGTGAGAATTAAGAAGTTCAAAGGTCACAATAGTTTTGTAAACTGTTGTAGTATAGCTAGACGTGGTCCACAGCTTGTGTGTAGTGGTAGTGATGACGGTACAATCAAGGTAATTAGCTTAATTTGCCCAGGTCTTCCTTAGAAAAATGTTTGTTTGCTGTAAACCAACCCAGAAAATTTTCAGTGGGTAGGGGCTTTTTTTGGTGGGTAGGTAGCATTACGGCAAACACATTTTTTTTTATGGATGGCCCCATCATGATTGGACATATTATGGCAGGGCACGAAAAATCCATTTGTTGTGAAATTTAGGGTCCGGACGAGTAGAAATTCAGTCGCAGTCATTTAACCGGTACATGACACTGTTCATGTCAATAATATAGGCATTAACTGGCAACCTTGAAAACTGAAATTTCATGGTATCCAATCATCTAGAAAAGGTAGCTTGGGCTGTATTCAGCTGTTTGAATGATAAAAAAGGCTCAGAAAGTGTTTGAATAACGAGGCAAATTTGGGGAATATTCACAATCCAAAATGTGGAAAAAAAAATGGAAAATGTAGCTTATTTGCATCCATGGGCAAGACGCTGACTGTCATTGTCTCTTTCTTAGTAGAATTTTTTGTGTTTGTTTTTTTAAGAAGGAAATTCAAAAGCAGATCAATTTTATGAAATATTGTTGTAGAAACACATTATATATATCCCAATGATGTATTTGCAGTTATGGGACAGTAGAAAACGTGGTGCACAGCAAACTTTTCAGAATATGTACCAGGTTACATCTATCACATTATCAGATACAGCTGAACAAATCTTTTCTGGTGGAATTGACAACGATATAAAGGTAAATCCTTTCTTTCTTTGTGACACTAAAGTTTGGGATAAAATTGGAAGTTGTTTAGTTTGACGTGCAGATAGTAGATGATGAGGGTGTACAGATTTAACATTGTTTTGACAGGGAGCCTCCACGGTTGAGTGATTGTGGTATCGGACTATCAATCACTAGCCATTCAACACTGTGAGTTCGAACCCCATATGGCACCAAGTTTCACATGCGAGAAAGCTGTCCAGCTCCCTACAGTTGTGTTTCCTCCAGGCCTTTTTAGGACGGTGCTGCGCCATGCCTCAAAGACAAATCGCCATGCTGCCTTTATGAATTGTATACAGGGCCAATTGTCATAAATATGCCCCTTTTGTTGGCCTGATGAGTCATTTAAGCAATATTCATTAATTAGCAGCACAATCAATTCAGACATAATCTTGCACAGATTGCTGTGATAGCAAATTATACTATGCAGGGACAAGGAACATCACTAACTAAAGGAATAATCTGGCAACTTACCCTGCAAGGTTTGAACTGCGCTCTGAAAGTGCCCTTTTAACATAAAAACGCCATGCCTCACTTAAACTCTGCCGGGAACACTACCTACAGGATGATGATTCTACCCAGTGTGCCATGTATCTTCCTTCACTGTTGAAACTGGAAAACCAACTGTTACACAGGGCTCTCCTTAGTCCTTTGACCCTTGAATTAAAATGGCATTTTGACTCTTGTAATTTGTAAAATAAGGTTTTTGACCCTTGAGAATTGGTAACAAATGGTCAAATTTACTATTACATTAGAAGGAAATTTTGTTGACTAAATTTCTATCAGCTAAGCTTCATTTTGACCGCCGACTTTTGAAGTCTAGGGAGCGAACAGGATCAGTTGACAACTTCTCTAGCTTTATCAGTGGAGGTAGACCTTGAGTGTACATCTGGGTAGAACGACAAACCTGCCATAAGCTAGCTGAACAGCTTCCTCAGACATGAGGTTTGTCTAGTTCCCATTGATCAGATTCCAAGCCACAACAGTGAGGTGCTATAACTTGGTACTTGACCATGGAGGCCCCCTGTGACCTCTATCTAATACAGGAGACTTCTAATAGCATTTACAATTATCATTCTGTGCTCTCATTTTAATTACCCTTAAACTGGCATTTGGGTTCTTGAAATTAGTAAAATAGTGCTTCTGATTCCTGAGAATTTCTACTGAAGGGTCAAATTAACATTTGTAGGAAATTTTGTGACCATAGTCAGTCAAACCTGTGAATAAAGGCCACACTTGGGACAGACATAATGTGGCTTTTGTTGACAGATGGCCTTTATTTGGAGGTAATTTTCTTCTGAATGATTAATGATATATTTAAAATGATGGCTTTCATCAGAGTTTGCTGCTAACACAGTACTGGTCTTTCTGTAGTAATCAATATTAGCTCAAAGTCATTTTTGACCTCTTGTGAGTACCCTGATGATTTTCTAATATTTATTTGTATATATTTAAAGGTGTGGGATTTACGTAAGAATGATGTATTATACAGAATGCGAGGTCACTCTGACACTGTGACAGGAATGCATCTCTCACCTGACGGTTCTTATTTATTAACAAACGCCATGGATAATACAGGTATGTCAGTGTACTTTGATAATCATATTACCAATATATTTAGTTTTATTATACCTCATGTGACTTATTTACTCTATAGTCTTATGTGACATCAGAGGGTGACAATCCGTAATGTTACCCTCTGACATTACATTTCGGCCCGCTTGCCATAACGAAACTGCCCTCACTCGCTCACGCAATACTAACGGGTGTCGGGTTTTATTCAATCTCTGTCGTATCGAATACTATCCTTGTCTAGACACTTTAAGCACTTAGTAGAATATACTTTTAGTTGGACGTCCGGGTTTGCAGTAGACATTTTGACAGCAAAAGTAACTATGGTGTCAGAAAGAAGCTTCGTTTCAATTTCTATTATAGTTTTCGTTATATTTGTTAACATGTTTGTTGCATTTAGTGTATTTCATAATTATTGTGTTGTTCGGTATAATAAAATAAATATCACATCCCACATAGGGTGATATAATGTAATGTTCACCCTTGACGAAGTAATGTCAACCTCGGCTCACGCCTCGGTCGACATTACTTGTCTCGGGTGAACATTACGTTCTATCACCCTATGTGGGATGTGATATTTATATAATATCATTTTATCAAAAATGTACAAAGTTTATATAATTTGTTCCCATGAGCATGATTCAGTAAGAATTTAACCTCTCTAGAGCAATAGCCTCTCAACAACAACATAATTTTGTTACTCCCAATGGATGTTGCTTTGTTGAGATTGTACTGTATCTTTTATAAATATTGTATTTCTCAAATTAACGTTCCTTATTTCATTGAATTATGACGAATACAATGCAAAAACTTCATAATATTTATATTACAGTTTGTTGATTTGTTTAGTTCTTTCATATTGTATTTTCTAGTTCTGCCTATATTATAACCATTGTCTGTATTTCAGTGCGTATCTGGGACGTTCGGCCTTTTGCGCCTCAGGAAAGATGTGTGAAAATTATGCAGGGTCATCAACATACATTTGAAAAGGTAGATAAGATAATATTATACATCGGAATGATACACAAACTATAGTACAGTCAACCCTGTGGTCACCTCCAAATAAAGGTTACCCTGTGAATAAAGCCATTCTTTAAAAAAAACATCATAAATAATCATTTAAAAAAAACATCATAAATAATTATTTAGAACGAAACGACCTTCATATTTCGAACACCTGTCAATAAAGGCCAAATTATGTCTTTCTCAAAGCTGGCCTTTGTTCACAGGTTTGACTGTGTTAAGTACTGGTACACACTCTCCGATGGTAGAATTTAACAAATTGACATGGGAGGAAAAATACACTAAAACCTTGATTATCGGATATCGATCGGACTGAAATATTATTTCAGATAATCTATGGTTTCGGATAACACAATTCAGATAATCTAAGTTATTTTACATTGAAATAAATAGGGGGGAAATCAGTAAATTGAGTTCAGATAATCAAGGTTTTACTGTACATGATGAGGAGAACTATGATGGGATGAATGCTTGATTTATAATTAGATGAGTGAGATACTGTATATGTCTAAATATTGGTGCCTTGTTTATTTAGGCGGTTGGCATCGGAACCGCCAGATCTAGACCGCACCAGTATAAAACCTCGCCAATAATAAACGCCGCCAATTATTTTGGGGGTTGGACATGAAACCACCAAATATAGAACTTGCCAATTCATGAATATCTTAAAAACGCAAAATAAATTGATAATTTCAGAATCTATTGCGATGTGCCTGGGCTCCAGATGGCAGTAAGGTAGCCGCAGGATCGGGGGATAGATTTGTGTACGTCTGGGATACAACGACAAGGAGAATATTATATAAACTACCTGGACATGCTGGCTCAGTCAATGAGATAGATTTTCACCCTGAAGAACCAATTGGTGAGATTTTTTATTTTAGAAATTTCACCTACTGTTTTCAATAAAAAGCAGCCAGAGGTCAAAACAACTGCTAGAAATCCCAAATTTCTCATTTACAATCTTAAAAATTAGCCTGGAAACACTCCTTCAATCCATGTTTGGCCTCTTAAGGGAAAACGTAAAACTTACCCTGTTAACTTAATACATACATTTCATTGTCTAGATTATAATGTCGTAGTAGGTCGCACTTTTTCTAGTGTAATATTTAGTTATCTGCAGACACCAGTTCTTAGAAATTCGAGCATTTTGGTTAAAAAAAGTTGCATAGTGTTTACCAAATTTGTGTATTATTACAGGAATGTATTTTTTCCACAAAATCAGCGGATTTCTGTACTTTCAATCATCCCTTGGCCCATTTTTCCCTTGCAGGCCCTAAGCCCTCAGCTCAGTGAATTTGATTATCTTCTTTTTTTACCGCCCCACTCATCACACTCCTGTTATTTACTTAAAAACATAAAATAAGTTCAATTCCCATTCAAGACTAAATGTCACATGTGAGAAAACAGTCCAGCTACCTTACTGGAGGTTGGTGGCTTTACCCTGGTGTAAATATGGGCTCTGTTTATACAGTAAAAACTTGAAAAGATGCTAAATACATTTTGTAACTTGGTTTTGAATTTGAGTACCCACCGGTATGACATGTTTTTTGGGTATATTTGTATTTAATATACCAGTATATTGTACATAGAAGTAGTCATTAGTAAGTAAAATCATATATTTTGTAATATTTTATTTTTAGTGGCTTCCTGTGGCAGTGATAAGAAAATATTTCTTGGAGAAATTGAATGAAAGAATGCACCATTGTGATTGAACTTGATTTATCTCCCTTGCCATAGTATACTGTTCTGATGAAATTCTGTTTGTCTTGTCTATATGCAAGTTGATCAAACAATTCTATGGTAGAAGATTATATCAGATAGAATGATCTGTCTGTTTAGACATGCAGTATTCAAGATGGATGCCATTTTACAGACCTATATACATGATGATGTAATTAATGTATGTGATAGTGTAATATGTACAGATTTGTCGAACTGAATTCTTTTATACGGAGGGGAAAACGAATCGGCATCATTTCATCTAACACCCTACATGATGAGAACTGGAATCATGCAGTCTTCATGCTCACACTCTAGCCCACAGTCCGGGGCTAGTTTATTTTTATTCGGGCTAGTGAACTTTATCAAAATTGTGTATTCGGGCTAGTGGTAAATGTCTATTTTCAAAAGTCCACTAATAGTTTGGGCTAGTGCTATAAAAAAATTAGTTCGAACACTGCGAAATGCCCAGTCGATAAAACATAAGCTTGAATATAAAACAGGACTGTAAGCTGGCTTACAAATCTATGTTTGTATATATGTAGCTTCATACCAATCATCTGATCTCATATTCATTCTCTGTAAGAAGGGTTTTGTATTCAGGAAATGATTTTGGATTAAGAGTGCAATGCCAGTCTGCCAGGATATTCTATGTACAAGATTATGTGAAATTAAACATCTGTATTATTGACTCTATTCATGGACATCTTGTGATATACTTGTAATGCATACAAAATGTATTTACCATGACAAAATGCCCTAATGGCTGCAATGTTAATACATGAAAAGATTGAGATTAGTGTTGAGTTACTTTAATCAATAAAATTTAATGAATGATGGCATTGTTCTCATAGAATGTTATTCCTCTTGTATCTTACATTACATTAAATGACATTTTGCAGTGCTGTTATTTTTTGTCAATTTTTAAATTTAAAAAAAGTCATGGTTCTGCTATATCTATTTCATTATCATCTCCTTCATGTATGTTTAATACTTTGAAATACAGCCAAACTTGTGAATAAGGCCACTCTTGGGGAAAATCATAACAAGTCCTTTATTTACAGGTGGTCTTTATTCAGAGGTCATTTTTGTCTTATTAATGAAATACAGTTTTAAAAGGAATGGCCTTTATGCACAGGGTGGTCTTTGTCTGCTATGGCAACACTTGTATATTTTAAATGTATCATTTCATTATTCATGATTTCATTGAATTTTGTGTTCTGTTATGTCTCTCAATAAATTTTATAATTTGATTCTCTGTTTAACGTTATCATTAATTTTGTATGTGACCCTGTGCAGGCTATGGAAATCTGAATTATCCTTCAATTTCCAAAAAGTTCCGAGTTCTTTAACTAAGAGATGTCTTGAATTGACCGTAATCAGCAGTTCTGAGTTACAGAAGACTTGTTGATCAAAATTTACAGCAACAGAAGTTTGGACCACAAGACCCCGAACCTGAGCATGAAAAATATCTGTACATCATTAATCCTCGCTCTCCCTCGTTGTCAGACAAATTTGAGCTCATCATTTGACTCGGTTGATAAACGTGTAACTCATCAAAACATGTAGCGCTGTAATACAGAAGAAATTTCTGAGAACAAGTGATACATTTGAGTATGGAGTCGCATCTCAAAACTAAAAAAATCTCAACACTCCAGTGTCTCTAGTAATGCTTAAAAATTGTATGTTATTTGGTCCCGTTCCAACTTCATGTAAGGAATCAGTCAACTGGAAAGTCTAAATGGCTCGTCAGGCATAGTTATGACATGTTTTAGAAAAATACCAAATTTTTTTGTCTTGATAACAAACAAAATGTCTAAGACCATAAAATTGAGAATTTAACTGTTATGTGAAAACTTGCAACAATATTTCTTTAATCATGATAAAAAATTCTCCGGTGGCATGAATGGTGCGTAGGAAGTATTTTATTTATGGCATGGGCATACTTTTCATATTGCTATCACTTGCTTTAAGTTCTAGTAAAGCCATATATATCTATTAAGACTTAAATGCTCATGGGGCACTACTTGTACAGTACAGATTATGAATGTACACCGACTTACTTCTGATTAGCACAAATATGTGAACATGTAGGGGCGTGGCCTGAGTAACAATTTCTTCTGACTGCTAGAACGTGAGACGGCGATTTCACAATACCCGTGCATGTACTTTGGGCGAGTTGATCAAAAAAGTTGTAAACATAACCAAACTGGTTATTATTGAAATCTGTGTTCTTGCCCAAGCAACCTAAATAAAATACAATGTAGTTGTATAAAGTAAAAAAAGCTACGCGAAAAAGATTTGCAAGCATAAGGTCAACAGATGGTCCTTCGGGGAATATATACTCTACATTACTTAGAGCCCTGGTTTCATCTTCCTCATTGACTTGAGCTGTGTTATACAATGTGCATTAATTGAAGTAGTTGCGCCCACAAAAAATCAATAATCTTAATGATAAACATACATGTGTCTTAAGCAACTGCACTTCCTTGTTTGTTTATTTGAGTTTTACACCCCTTTTCAACAGTCAGAGTCATATGAGGCAGACAGTTCACCTATCCATCGTTCCTGGGAAGAACCAATACTAGACTTTCATCCTCCGTAAGCAACTGTCTACTTTCTCACATAAAGAGACATGGCCGGTAGCGGGGCTCGAACCCACGACCCTCTATCAGTGAGAGGTTACAGTGATTTCAGTGACCTTAACCACGCAGGCGGGTCACTGCACTTCCTAATAATATTCCACACGCATACACATAAATACAAAACGCATAATGAATGGCCGATTATTTTGACTTTATAATTACCAAACAACTCGATGGCGTTGCAAGGACGTTTTTCAGACTGACTCGAATCTCCTGAGCACTGAATGCCTTGTAGATCTGGGTCTACGATGTTGCATTTTCTTGTACGAGTTCTCGTCTGCTCATGATTTTTATATCCAGAAGAATCACATTGCCCGGAGCACTGAGACCACGTGCCCCATGTTGACCATTTCATCCAGTGTATTTCTGTAATAAATAATTTGTGAAATATATCTAAACAAAATCATGCATCGTGCAACGCATTTATCTTGTGTAAACTGGCATTCAAAAATTTTGTCAAAAACAGTTTAACAATCTAACCTTGAGATATTTACAGTACATTTTAAATATTATATGTCATTCGGTCTGACTTAGTTAGGTTTTCACAAAATTTTGTTTCATTCATTTTGTATTAGCTAGTTTACGATAAAATTATGTGTCATTCAACATGAATAAATTAGGTTTTCGCAACAGTCTGTGTCATTCGATCTGAATTAGTTAGATTTTAGCAAAATTCTGTGTCATTCAATTTGCATTAGGTTATTTTATCGCACAATTCTTTAAGTCATTCCATCAGAATTCGCTAGGTTAGTTATCACAAAATTCAGTGTCATTCAATCTGTATTAGATGAGTTTATCGCAAAATTCTGAGACATTCAATTTGCATTAGGCGAGTTTATCGCAAATTTCTGAGACATTCAACCTGTAAAAATTATCGCAAAACTCTGTGTCACACAATCTTAATTTGTTAGGTTAGGCGAAAAATAGTTATATGTGTCACTAATTCAAAATGAATAGCGTTCAATCAGAATTATTTTTGTTACCGCAAAATTCTGTGGTACAGCTTTGAACCGTCATCAGTTCTTGTCGTACTACCGTTAGTTCAGCTTCTAGATGAGAAATTCGATCTTCCTGTAATAAACCATGCAACATCATGACACTTGAAGAGGTTTTATCCAAAGGAAAACTATGTTTTGTTATTAAAATTTCGATTGTTTATATATTTTGATTCTTCTACTATATATGCGCCTTGAAAATATTACAATATATAAGTACATGTATATGGCTAATTTTCTTCAAATATGAAAAGATGTGCTCGGTGCAAATAGTAAATAATTACTATGATGTCAACAATAATGATAATTATTATTTACCAATGTTTGATGTCCATTGTCGTCCACGAGAAACCCATGATTTATAATGATAAAAGACACCAATACAAAACATAAAGTGAACATCTTCATACAATCCTTTCTTAATATTCCAGTGTTTTCAACCAAAATCTTCAAAATTGTAACTTCAACAGATTACAGTTTAAATAGAACTGTTATCATGTTTATATCACAAAATATTCGTATGATGCTCGTATTGGTTTGTCCGAATGTTATGTTTCTAACTACAGAACTATTTCTCGTAGATAAAAACACGACATTAATATAATTAATACAATATTATACAAATGTAAACTGTCAGAGTGTTCATGGATACGTCTTTTTGTACGAGTATTTATTTAGTATCTTTTTGTATATTTTTATCAATGTGTACCAATTCGCATCTCAACATGTTTTCCATGTGAATGTAATTGAAGTATGAGGGCTGATCCACTCATGTTAGGAATGTCGCTGTATTTTTTAAAATGTCATATCAGATATTTTGTAAAAATCGTATCACAGCATGTAGCATATTCATAAGCACTTTATTTCTTTTATTCTACAAACCAAAGGGGTTTGTCACGAAAAAAAGAATTTGGGATTTTTTTTTCGTGACAAATGCCTTTGTTTCAACCCGGTTATTTCTTGATCATCCCTTGTATAGAAATGTACAAGTATTCCAGTCTGAAATATTCCACAAATAAACTGACCTATTATTTTTTATGAGAAAAAATCAGTTGTATGACCTGGCACAACCAGGATTTGAACTGGGGTTGCCGGGTTCCAAGTTCAACACATTAACCATTGGACCATAGACGTGGTCATCATTAGTCTGAACTCAAGTACTATTGTTTGTTTGCTTGTTTCATCGGGGTTTACCCCATTTTCAACATTATTTCAGTCATAACATGGCGGGCAGTTATCCTGGACTGCATTAAGGCCTCAACCAGTACTTACCACATTCTATCCAAAGGGGTTTGTCACGAAAAAAAAATCAAAAAAATTTTTTTTTCCATGTAACCCATATATATATATATGTACATGTATATGGGTTACAGGGAAAAACAATTTTTTTTTATTTTTCTTTCCGTGACAAACCCCTTTGATTCTATCCGTAAGCTTCTGCCAAGCTACTCCACACATAATTTAGAGGTGGAGGACAATTTAACATAGGATGTAATATCTTCACTCTTCAGTCAAATTTATCACGGACAGTACGTGTGAGCCTCGCCCAGGGTTCGAACTCACGTCAGACAAACGCTCTAACCACTGAGCTAGCCGGGCAGGCTAACCCAAGTACTAGCAACATTCAATAAAATGTTGTAACTTGTAACACAAGAACACAGTATGTATATGATGATTTATTCAAGAAACAACAAAGTTCCAAACAAATACATCCTTAAATTGTCAAAAACTAGAAGGACACATTTCAAGAACAATAGATAAAAGCTATGACATGATGTTGAAAACAACAATAACAACACATAGAGCAAACAATTAATTCAATAATCAATAATCATGATCCTATCAACTATTTAAAGTCAAAATGTTCAAGAAATATAAATATAACAATGCTAACGAAAATACTGTAGAAATGAAATTATGTGTTTTTTGTTGCAATTAACACAAACTGCCCATGAGTCCAATATATACAGTTTTGTATTGTATAAATTTTTTTCAATCTTTCCTACTAAATATGTGTAAAATGTATGTACCATTTGGAGTAACTAAATAAAAGATAAAAAAATAACAACACATAATGATAAAGCAAACATTAATTCAAATTAATATATCTTGATTATCAACACTTATGGATAAGATAAACTCACAAAGTTTAGGCCATCCTTAAAAAATGTTTGTTTGGGGTGACTCTACCCAGAGAAGTTTCAGAGGTAAGTAGAAAGTATTTGTTTTAATTACAATAGATCTTTTACATTGAATATCCAAAATACAAGTCAAAATGCTATTCATATATGAAAAAAATTTACTCAAGAGACCAAAAAAAGTTGGGCAGGCCCTTTTTGGTAAGTTGGTACCGGAACTCAAAACACAATATTCTTTAAGAATGGCCTCATATAAAATATGCTTTAGATGAATTTCTTAAAAAACAACAACATCATAATGCTGCCACAAAGCTACTATAGGATGACCCTAGGGCCATGGGAACTGGGAGGATGGCAGGGCTAATTATATTGGCTGTATTTTTTTCAAAGGGGCCATAACTGAGCCCTGTTGTCAGACAAAATCTAAAATTAGCCCCCAACCTGAAATGGCTTCCTATGGGGCTGTGTACAGCTAACAGTTACATAGTTTTATATGGTTTTATAATAAATGAATATCCTGTATGTTTTAAGTATAAATAACATAAAAAAGTGTTTGTTTTTGGCTTCCTACTCATTAAAAAGGTAGGTGGGGATATTTAATAAAAAAAACACTGTTGAGCTCACCGGTAGTGACTCAAATGGCTTTCTCTTCATTAGGCCAAATAAATAAATCTAGGGTAGCGGGGATTATAAGTGTACGTCGGGAAACCAAAAAAAATCAATTCTTTTTTTTGCCTAATAAAGACAAAAGTAAAGGCACACTTGAGCATAGATACAGCAAACACTGAGGCAGGACAATGATTACCCGTACTGTTGTACAATGTGATTTAATGATTCTGTAGATACCACACGCATGCATCTGTATTCAGTGAGAGAAAGAAAAATAGCACTAGGTGATTCAAGGATGAGGGTGTCCCCCACCATCTGAAATTGCTTCCCAGGGACTAGTCATATAACTGTAAAGATGAGAAAACTCTGTCGGTCAGTTTCTGATCTAAGTAAATAGAGGGTTTGGTGCAACAGTGTTGTAACTCATATTGAAATAAAAACAAGTTACGACAGTGTTGCGCTGAGCCCTCGAAATATGCCCTGAGAATGGAACCAGAAAATGTTGAAGACTTATTAAAACATACTTTTAAACAAGAAATGTGTCTGGAGGACACGAATGCCACCCGCTGAGAGCTTAGTCAAAAAGGGGCCATACTACTGTGAAAATGTTGGGATTTTAATGGAAATCAAACTTGACCTGTATTTCATAATATAATACAATTATTCTTCATGTAAAATCAATCCATGAAATATTTCTTGAGATATCATTCAGAAGCCAGAATTTGAACAGACAGATGCATGGATGGATAGGGTTACACGCTTTATCATCCTTTATGCCCTTCTGACATTTCAATTACTGGGGCATAAAAATGCTTGGTTGAAATGGCTATCAATATAAGTGATCTATTTGATTTTATCACCACAGTATGCAACATTTACAGTATGGTAATAAAAAATATTCTGTACCTGCATGTAATTACAAGTAAATTAAGAGCATACAGAGAGTTGATCACCACTCGACTCAATAGGTATTCAGAACTTTCACACTAGCCAAGGGCCCAAAACTCAAACTGGTACTAAATTTTGAGAAATGATACTCAAGTGGCGAAATTTTAGAAGCGGTTAAATAGTAGATCCAGTTTGATTCATATTATATCCATAATCTATGAATGGATGGCACATACATTTTTAATTTTTATACAAATATATAACAATTCACTGGACGTTTTGGATAAAAATATCAAAATATAGAAAACATGAAAAAAAGGAATATAATATTCCGGGACTAGGTACCATGTTTTTGTGTATCTGATAGATTTTGTTTCTTAGCAACTGAGTCTGACACAGTACTAGTATCAGACAGTACTTTTTTATGACCATCTACATTAGGAGCAGTATCAACAGTGTCTGTGTGTTTAGGTCTTAGTTTATCTTCATTAGCTTGAGCTAAACATTGTTTGGCAGGTTCAAACTCCGGATGAAGACTCAGAGCTTCCTTCATGTCTGATATCGCTTCATCATATCTACCTGTAAAAATACCAATCAAACATATACTGTGGAATCATTAATTTTCGTTGGGGATTTAATTTCGTGGATTTCGTGGGTTGGCTCATCCTCGAAATCAAATCCCCACTAATTTAAATGCAGAGATAAGGCATTTCATTTCAAACGCTGCCATGCAACATCCACTTAAAATGCGCAGACTTCAATTTGATAATGTTTGTAAAAAAGAGTCACAGATTAGATGACATTAACTCACCAAGTCTGTAATGTATCAATCCTCTGTTATAGAAGGAGAAGTAAAGACTAGCATCATAGGATAATGCTTTACTGTAGTCAGCAATCGCATCAGCAAAGTCTACCTTTTGATACCTCATAAATCCACGTTCATTATATCCAATCGCAATTTGTTTACATCTAAAATATGGAATAAATAAGTATTTTAGTTATACTTTTACCACATTTGTTTATCGTTATAATAATACGGCCATCCTTAAATAGGAAATTTTCAGTGGGTAGATTGGTAGAAAATTTTGTTTTTGTAATTTATTTTTGTATCATAACATCAAGTAATTAGTTGAAACACATGCTAAGGCTGGGCTATGATTTTGGAAGCGACATGCGTCATTGCATTCAAGACTGTTCTTAGTGATGTAGCGTGTCAGAAAGCGGTACATAATCATAAAAATCGGATGTAGTTAATTTTATAATTGGTTGTGTATACAAGCCATGTCATATACATACTTAAGGGATGTCGGTGGAATTAAGGGATGTTGAATATACAACTGAAAGCCTGCAGGCATGTCATCAACAACATGCGATATTAGGCTGGCTAGTACCTTATAAACCATACAGGGCTCTCCTTATTTTGATTCTTGAAATTTGCAAAATAAGATTTTTGACTCTTGACAATTGGAACCAAAGGGTCAAATTAACTACAATGTATTACATTAGTAGGAAATTTTGTTGATTCTTTAAATTTCTATCAGCTAAGGGTCATTTTGGAAGTCTATAGGGAGCATCCTGCTATACATGCCGGCCATATTGTCAGAGGGTCAATAAGTGAGATTTGCTTCTGAGCAGTCATTTTTAAGTGAGATTTCAATTTGGGTTAAAATAAGTGAGACTTTTTCTCAAACTGTTTTGCACGCGCAAGATAGTGCAGCCGCTTTCTGCATGCTAAATACATCTACAGTATTTGTACCCATGAATTGGATATTTAATAAAATTTATTATAAAAAAATAAGTTAAACAGAATTTATTTAACAATGCACATGGTATCTTACTTGCAAGCAGGAGGTCACGGGTTCGAGCCCCGCATCGGGTACATCAGAATGCCATTATAAATAATCCAAGAAAGTGACTTTGATAGCACCAGAAAGAATTACGGTGAATTCGGCAAATGACAAAATCGGAAAAAATGGTGTTTTAAAGCGAATGCATGGGTGAAATCGGAAAAATGATACTAAGATATATAATAGGTGTGATTCACACCTAATCGGTAAATAATTAGTTATTAAATGCAAAAAAATCAAGTAGAATTTTATCATGCTTGATTATAATAATAAAAATGTATAAAATTACAAAATAATCAGATTGGCAAAGTCACCCGGCCTTTAATTATTATAACTTCAATGAATTAATTATATTAATCAGATGTCTCTTAATGTTTGTAATGTTTGTTCATGTATTTATTACGCTTATGTTTCTCTTGACCCTTCTGTATTGATACTATTAAATATCAAAACAAGTACATGTATTCGTTTATTTCATTATACAAACTTACATATACCTAGTCTAGTTTCTTAACGTGACTAGTAGACAAATAATACAACTCACAGGATCTACACTGTCAAAACGTAACTATTACCATATTTAAAATCTTAGCTACAAAGTCAATATCACGAATATTTATTCGTCAAATGGGTTAATTCAATCAATAATCGTCTATTATAAAAAAAAACACACTGGAATGCAAGGTATACATCTCACGTCAGTATCATAATTTATATATCTATAACTACTTATTTACCGATTAGGTGCGAATCACACCTATTATATCTCATAGTATCATTTTTCCGATTTCACCTACGCATTTGCTTTATAACACCATTTTTCCGACTTTGTCATTTACCGAATCCAGAAATACTCACAGCTTTTCCTTTGAAACTGGGTTTTCTGTAAAACTGAGACATTTCTTCGTCTCATTTATACAGTAAGTGTAAACTTCTATAGCAGAGTCTTTATCTTTAGGTGTATCCCCGAATGCCTTACCCTGCAACAGACAAAAATTAGGAATATTTGCAGCGCAATCACAGTTTGTTGACATTTTCTCGATCAATAGTCTACTAGAGTTAACTCCCTTCGATTTAATAAACTGGTTCCCGTTGACTCTCACTGTACGTTGATGCACTGCAACATGGAACGAGAACCAGTTTAGATAATTATGAGCAAATATCGTGAAGTAGCGTAATTAGCGAAAAGATACAACTTCCATGTTTCAATGCACCAACGTACCGGTAGTCGATATTTGGGAAGGGATGGACTATATATCTGTATAGTTGGTAAATGAGCTGTACTCCGTTCGGGACATTCTAATATAAGCCTCACAAAAACAATGATACTCATTTGAATAAATCCCAAGGTGAAAAAGAGTCCTATAGCTACCACTTAAAACGTGATAAGTCCAAATCCCAGCTAGCAATCTATATGGGTCCCATATGGGTCCTATGTGGGCATACCCACACGGGCGTGCCCAGACGCAGCCCATATGAAACCCATATAAGCATGTTTGCTGGGATATTGAGAGATTATCATTTTCTTAATTATATTTTGTACCAAGGAAATTAAAATAAAATATTTGAATCTATAAGATCAGGTAGTTGTATTAACTAAATACAACTACCTGATAAGATGAATTAAGCTATATGCAGAGACTTGTAACTTCATGCAGAACACAGTCGAAATTCACGAGACCCCATCTGAATAGCGATATGTTGAAGGAGTGTGTGAGTTGTGTTCAAGGAAATTCAAGTGTCTTGTCACTTCCTATAATTAAGTGGTTATAAAATTAATTGACCAGTATATATTTGTAAGAGGGTGGTATCTAGTCCGAAATATGATGGATTTTGTAAAGACATATGAAACGGGTCCGAAGGGTAAATTGACCGTTGTTTGAAGGTGTATGGTTTCTTGATAATGGACAACTTGTACCTTTCCCAAAGTACCAAAAATGCCGAACTAAACCTAGAAACCGCCAAAAACCATAGTAAGTTAAACTTTTATAAATGCGACGTGCAAAAAGCTTGATTTTATCGAAAGAGGATAACTAGAACGTGAAATCATGTTTTGTGCAGCAAAACGATAATTATTCAAGTTGTGTATGTAATACAATAAAAAGGCAATATAATATTATACACAGTATGCAGTTTGAAGTGAATGAGTTTTGATTTAATATTGACGTAAAATGCGATCAGATATTAGACCTGCGTAATTAAAAAAAACTATAATTGTATGTCTTTTGAATGACAATATATAAATTATAGAGACCCTAGCTTGTACATGTAGCTAGCAGTTGTTAGAAGCTAGGCGAGTGAACTATTATCTATATAGGTCTTTTGTTTGATAGTAAATGATCTAGAGGCAAGTAAAAATAAAGTACCCTAGCTATATAGCTGGTACAGTGTAGGCAGTGTTCCATATAATTTAGCAACCGTAAAATAATTTGAGAAGGTCTAACAGCTAAACGAATCAAATGTAGTACGCAGTATCAATGCATTTTAGATGGTAACAAACTTTCATATTGATTTTATAAAACTTGAGTCACGTTGAAAACATCGAATTTTCAAATCTTTTCGCTAAATAAGATTCTTTCGTTCAGCTCCACGCACGTGTCTCGTTCTTTTCCGACATTTTGTGCGACGAGGTAAGTTGGTGCCCACAAACGTCAGGCTTTTCTGTCTCATCGTCCGTTATTTTTCAATGTGTTTTATCTCTAAAAAATGTTATAGTCATTTTCTTATTTTAGTTTGGTACAAATTTTGATATTAGTGTTATCGTCATTGTAATATTCGGTGTTTGATATCAATGTCACCAGTTTTCGCGATTTTATACGTTCAGACAGTAAACCACGTGCGTTTATTTGTTCGTTTTCAATTAGCCATTACAATTCTATCTTACTCGGACTACTCTTAATGTTGATAAATGTCTTATTAATAAATCACAGATTCCTGTCTGTTCATGTACATTGTTTTATAAATGGTAGAAAGCCAAGGATTTAGAGACGGTGTCACATATCAAAATTGACATATCTGTACAATTCGATTAATTCCATAAAACCATTTGTTAGATGATGGTGCTTATGTTCCACCTCGGGCAGTAAAGTTCGGTTTCGTATATGCAACCTTGTCAGAAACATACGCAAAGTTTTTTTTAGGAAAAGTGGAAGGTGCTGGTGGGGAATATTTATGATTCAAATATAGGAAATATATATTTGGGGAGTGGGATATCTTATTTTCCAAGGGGAAGACGCGCTGGATATAAGTTCATAAGTGTCACCTTCTTGGTAAAATTCCCTGATCATTATGGAAACATAAAATTTTGTTTTCTTTTCAGAATCAACTGACGACTTCACTTTATCTTTAAACAGCATATAGCTATCCCTGAATCCACCAAGATGGTCAAGGAAGATAAAGCAACATGGAAGGCCAACTACTTCATCAAGATTGAGGTATAATAATCTCCATTCTGTTAATGGCAGGGCTGTTTTTCACAGGTTGGGGAAGAGCTTATTCCTTAAATTTGGGGAAAATAACACATAATTCTTGCAAAAGGGGAAGAAATGATGTAAATTGAGTTTTTGAACACAGTAGAAATTCAAAGCAAGTCATATTGATCACTTTGAGACTGTATTTGTGCTGAAACTATCTCAGGATTGGACAAATTCACTCGTCTGCTAGTAATTACAAGTAGAAATTGACTTTGGACGAGTTGAAATTACTGTCGAACTCGAGCAAGACGAGTAGCTTAAAAAACTTGTAGAGCCCTGCATCTTTGTTCAATTCAGAAATAATGGAATTTGTTATTATTTACATGCAGGAAATTAAATACTGAAAACTTTGCAGTCCCTTTTAGTGCCATTTTTTGGGTCCTGTATTCAGCCCTAGTTCCCCAAGTAAAAATGTATGTGCTTCTCCCAATTAGAAAATTCCCCCTTCATTAAAAAAATCATTTTTAATATAATGCCTAAATAAAGTTAGTTTTTAGAAACATTTTGGTATTTCACGACACAAATTTCCCTCATCAAAGTGAAATGATACCTATTTCCCTGAACAAAAACAGGCTGCTTCACAAAGCCTTTGGTGAAATTTAGATTTTTGTTCAGCTTTTCCTTCTCCATTGTGCAATAAAAAGTGGTTAATGAAGTAAGAATCTTCTTGCAGCAACTTCTTGATGAATATCCAAAATGCTTCATTGTAAATGCTGACAATGTAGGATCCAAACAAATGCAGCAGATTAGATCAGCTCTCCGAGGAGAAGCTAGTAAGTATTTTTTGTTTACTCCTTGGCATATTTAGATGGGGGGGGGGGGCTAATGTTATAGCCAATATTTGGTCATGTTTGCAATTAAAGATAGTATCTTTTTTACCAATTCATAGATAAAAAATCCTAATAGAAACTTAATTTTTTTTTACATCTTTTGAAAATGTTCAGATTTTTCACCGTAATAGACTTGTAATGACTGAAAGTTCCCATCATGGGACAGTGATTGTTTTCACTTAAACAAAACACTGCTGAAATTCCCAATTTAAAGGGTTAAAATAGTGAGCAGTCAGATAAAGATTTCTATGTCCAGGATTTTCTCCCTGGTCTATTCTAACCAGTACTAACTTACCCTCCCACAAGGAAAAGGCAACTTCTCTACATTTGGAGGAAAATCAAGATTGTTGTAATATTTTCATGTAAGGGTATGACTGTTGGGTAGGGAATCCAACCTGATTGCTATGTAACAAATCCACTTATCCACTGGAGCATGGTTGTGCGGCTTTAGCCTTACAAATAGAAGTACCTTGTTCTTAACATAACACAACTCAATTTCTGAATGGTTGTTAAAATGTATTATGTTTTCGTTTTCAGTCGTGTTGATGGGCAAGAATACTATGATGAGGAAAGCTATCCGTGGTCACCTCGAGAACAACCCAAGTCTCGAGAAGTAAGTAATTGTGTAAAATGTAGAGCCGTCGTCGATGGGAATTACATATTGATGCATCAATGATACGCGATTTTTTCAGGTTGATTGAAAGCGATTTTAATGAAAAATCTCCCGACACAGAAGTCAGAAATGGCCATGTCTAATTTGTACTGTAATTTTCTTTCACCAGTTAACAGAACCATTAAGAATCGCATAAGAGTGCAGAACTGCATTTCTTGTATTAAGTTAAAAATGATCATTTTCTAAAATATAGGAGTTTAATGATAATACATGTTTCCACCCAGATCCATGGATCCCATATTTGTTTGTGTATAGTGTAGTACTCTTATCTGCATCAAGTAATGATGGCAGGCCTTTTCTATACAGTTTAGGGGTCAGTAATTCTACCTTGTTCTCATAGTAAAAAAGTTTATATTATCCCCCACTGGGAGGAAAATTTCCCCATAAGTACAAAAAAGTTAGTGTTTCACAATGCAGATTTCTATCGTCAAAGGGACCTTGATACCTGTTCCTGAAAATAATAAAAACGGGGCTGGATGGCAAAGGCTGAATGGTATAGATAACGTAACCGCTGCTACATGATAATTATATCAAGGGGCTTTTTTTCCTTCTACAGCAGGGGCCGTTAACAGGCGTCTTCCCCTCAGGAAAATTCTTTAAAATCATGCAGTTTTCCCCAAAAATTCAATTTACATGAAGTTTTTTCTCCCCCTTTTGCAAACATTGTGTAATTTTTTCCCCAAATTTAAAGAGAAGGCCCCTTCCCCAACCTGTGAAAAAAAGCCATGGATCATCAATATTTTGTTTTCCTATGTATTGATATATATAGAGCACATCGATGACTGCTCTAGCACAGCACCTTATTTTTCGTTGAAATGAAAAACAAAATTCGGCTCTGAATCATGATGCTTCACCGTCTTGCATAACGGGATAACTTATCATTATTGAAATCTAAATACTTTAGTTTTGTGTTCGGTGAAATGGTTGTACAATTCATATTACATGAATATTTAATACTTTATTTACAGACTTCTTCCCAACATCGTTGGTAACGTAGGTCTTGTTTTCACCAAGGGAGAACTCCCAGATGTTAGGGAACTTCTCTTGTCCAACAAGGTCAGTAAGTTTACCTATATTGTTAATATACATGGTACATATTATGGAGATCAGAAAGTAATGTCATTGAAAACATTTAATATTTTTCTGATTTCACATTAAGTAATCTCGCATGGTTATTTATTTTCTTGCGCTTGATGATAATTATGTAAGAAATTAACATGTTATCTATTTTCCCTTACTGTATTAGCTAATTGCATTCGAAAATTAGAAAAATATTTGCAAAAACGTTTAATTGCTGATATCATCCCAAGATAATTATTACTGACGAAACAAGCCCTGTTTCGTCTGAAAACACTCATTTCACTGTGATTTTTGCTTGAAATATGTGGGCGTGTGACGTCACTTTACTAAATGTGCATAGCATGACTGCGGGAAAACTATTTATTTCAATGATATTGATATATGAAACATTTTTTCTTGCTATAAAGTATGCACGGGAGGAAAACACACCGGATTCCTCTGTTATAGAACAAACAGAAACTATTAAGACCAATACATTTATAAGCTTATGGGACTTTAAACACTTCATGAACACCTTATTGTGTTATTATGTTGTATACTGAATGTTGTACTGTGTCTGTTTTGATAACTTGCTGTGTTGTTAACTTAATAAATTCCAATTTTATCATTGCCTTCAGGTGAAAGCCCCTGCTCGTGCCGGAGCTATTGCCCCAGTCGACGTAATCGTACCCAAACAAGCAACTACTCTGGGACCCGAAAAAACATCTTTCTTCCAGGCCCTGCAGATTACAACCAAAATTACCAAAGGTTGCATTGAAATCTTGGTAAGTCCTGTAAATTAACACAATCAAACCTGTGAACTATGGCCACCTTGGGAAAGACATAATGTGGCCTTTATAGACTAGTGGCCTTTATTCAGGGGTCATTTTGTTAAATAATCTATGACAAATTTTGAAAGAATTGCCATCATTCATATGTTGGCCTTAATTCAGAGGTGGCCTCTATCACAGGTTTGACAATAGCTGCTATTTTCATATCAGTATTAAATGAACATAAAGACACCTTAAGTTATTTTTTTGTGTGTGATGAGGTACTTCTGTAAATAAGAGATCGGCTGTGATGAGAGTTCTGTTTACCGCATGGGGCTAGTGCAGTGTGAGAGCCAGTAATGGTTGAACCCACTTACATTGTCTAGTTACCATGGTAACAAATACTTCGATGAAGATGTCTGAGCTGCTCGATAAAATAAGAGATATTGTTGACATAAATCTTTATTTAAAATCCTCTACAATAAGACCATCCTTAGAAAATTGTTTGTTTGTTGTAACTCAACTCAGAAAAGTTTTGGTAGGTAGGTAGAAATTAATTTTTTTTTATAATTACTTTTTACATTGGACTTAAAATGCATAAAAAAATTTCCGAGAGGCCAAAAAAGATTTGGTAGGGACCTTTTTGGTGAGTGGTTAGCATTACGGCAAACAAAATATTATTTAAGGATGGCCTATATGGGAATATTAAAAGCATTATAGAAGTATAGGTTGTCGGATATAAGATGTTAAGCTGTGATGAATGAAATGTTTACCGCTTGGGGCTAGTGCAGTGTGAGAGCCAGCAATGGTTGAACCCACTCATGTTGTCTAGTTACCATGGTAACAAATGCTTCGCTGAAGATGTCTGAGCTTTTTACATGGTTTCAAGTCCTATTGAATGAGCTGTCTTATTCTTAAAGTCTGCAATTACATGTAGTTATTGTTCAAATGATTTATTGTAAGGTGGAACAATTAATCTAACCATGAGAATATCTTAGTTAGACCATCCTGTTTGATTGAGGTAATCCTTCCTAGAGAATTTTCAGTGGCAATGTAGCGAGGAAATTATTTTTTGCATTAAATCCGAAATACCTGTCAAATTGCTGTTTATGTATTAGAGAAATGTACCAGAGACCAAAAAAATGTTCCGTAGGTCCGTATTTGCCGAGTATGTAGTGTAACCTCAAACAGATTCTTTTTTATGCTACTTTCTTTGCCTTGGAGTCAGTTTGAGAACTAACAAATGCTTTTATTTTATTAATATATATTTGAATGAGGATGAATATTGATAAGGAACGATAAATATTGTAACTTTTTTTTAGAACGACGTGAACCTGATTAATACAGGTGACAAAGTCGGTGCTTCCGAGGCTACCCTTCTTAACATGTTGAACATCTCTCCCTTCTCATATGGTCTTGCTATCCAGAAAGGTATGTTAATTGTTATGTCGCAATTATGGTAACTTGTTGCAGGGGGTTTTTTTTAAGGGAAAAGGGAAAGAAGCTTGGTGCTGGTGAAATGGGAAAATATACATAATTTTGGAAAGATTCATAAAACAATTCATATAGATTAAATGCAAATATGGGAAATCTTTTTTTTTTTTTAACTTCTGAGGGAAGATACTGCAGATCTGTGTCGCTTTCTTCGTGACAATCGTGTGAAAACTGTTATATTTTTCTTCTTTTAACATGATCATTTCTAAAACACCACTGGTCTGACGGGATAATTCTGGCCATTTTAGGGGGAAAATAAGGAAATTTTGCTAGGGGAAACTGCCTTATGTAAATAAAGCGAAAAAAATCACTGATATCAGTGAATTATTCCCTTGGGCAGGTCCTGTAAACGGTCCCTTCCCAAAAGCAAATAATGGGATTCAATTTTCCTAAATCAAATTGGAGAAATTCCCAATGAACATTTAAAAAAAAAGAATTTCAAAATCGTAAGTTTTCACCATTTTTAAGGGTTTAACCACAAGTATTAAAGAGTCCTCTACATATTGCTGCTTCAGTTCTTCATTATAAAGTTTGTTTCTTTTTCAGTTTACGACTCTGGTAGTATCTTTGAACCCAAGATTCTGGACATTACCGATAAAGATATACTTGACAGATTCGTAGAGGTAAGCTAGGGTTTTCACTAGATGTCCAAAGTTGAGGGTCGATCAAAAATGACCCTCTGTTGATAATTATTTAAAGGGTGTACAAAATTCCTACTCATACACTAGCAAGATCGACCCTTCGGTATAAATTATCAAGAGTAAGAAACTTAATTTTCCTAATTTCAAGAGTCAAAATGCCGCCTTAGGGGTCAAATGAGAGCCCTGGGTAAGTTAATGTTTCAAGGTCATGTCTACTTTTAACAAGATTGATGACTTTCAAAGAAAAAAAATCAGATTTCTGTTTTGAATTGGATAAAGTAATTACTGTACCAGTTATGTGTTGTTTTATGTGATAGCTTATGTTGATTTTCTCGTCTTGTTGTTGATTTGCTGCCTGTAAGAACTGTTTGTCATATTATTTGTATTGTTTTAGGGAGTTAGAAACATCGCTGCCATTTCTCTGAATATTGGTTACCCAACCGCTGCCTCCGCTCCTCATTCCATCGTCAATGGATTCAAGAAACTTCTTGCTGTTGCTGTGGAAACAGACATCACTTTTGCTGAAGCAGAAAGGGTAAAAAATACTGCTTTAATTTATGGCTATTTATTTATGTGTGTGTGGCCTTTCTGACTTAAAAGAGTGGACTGGTAGTCTTCTGACATTTTGATTTTTAGGGATGCTTATTCAGTGTCCCTGATCCCAACTACCAAACCGAGTACTGTGTTCAAAAGATTACAGGAAACGGGTGAGGGTATATCGGTGATTTACACCAGGCACAATTAAGAACCAGGAAAAAATATAATAAGTGTCGGGATATAAATGCCTGGTTCAACTGTGTCATCTATCCCCTCTATTTGGCGGTTCTGAAATAACCAGAGCTGTCAATTGAACCTTTAAACTTGTAAAAAATAAACATGATAACAACTAAAAGCTGTACAAAGTCTCTATATACATATTTATTAATTTATTTTGTTACAATGAATGTACGTAATTGCGTGAAGTACTTAATGGAAATAAATGCAATGATGGAAAAACTTGTAATGCCTGTTGGGGTCAGTGCAATATGAGAGCCAGAAATGGTTGAACCCACTCATGTTGTCTGGTTACCATGGCATCAAATGCTTCAGTGAAGCTGTCTGAGCATTTTAGTCATTTGTGATACAAACCAAGTACTCTACAGGTATTGTAAGTTGTACTGTGTGAAGAACATATGCAATACATTTGAAGGGCCTCTAATGTCGGTGCTTAGTGTCTCTGACTAGCAATTCTTAGCCTCTCACCATCTGAGTTCAGACCCTACTTGGTACCATGTGAGAAAGCTGTCCAGCTAGGTTATAGATGGTTGATGGATCTATCCAGGTATGCCTTGGAAAGTGGCCAAGCGATCCTAGCTGTAGGTGCAACTTTAAACACAGTGAAAAAAACACACAAAAGAACTCATGACCTAACAAGGGTGGCTGGCGGTTTTGAAATGGCCAGAGCTGTCACATGCACCTTTAAGAAACAACAAATAAATATGACCACAAATTAAAGCTATACAAAGTCTCTATATACAAATTTTTAAAGATTTTTTTTGTTACCATGAATGTACTTAATTGTGTGTAAAGTACTTGAAAAGCAAGTACTTGGTGGAAATAAATGCAATGCTGAAAAAACTTGTGATGCCTGTTGGGGTCAGTGCAATATGAGAGCCAGAAATGGTTGAACCCACTCATGTTGTCTGGTTACCATGGCAACAAATGCTTCATTGAAGCTGTCTGAGCATTTTCTTGTTTATGATACAAACAAACAAAGCCAAGTGATCCTAGCTGTTGCGCAACTTTAAACACGAATGAAAAAAAATCACGAAAGAATTTATGACCTACCAAGGGTGGCTTGCGGTTCTGAAATGACCAGAGCTATCGAATGGACCTTTAACAAACAACAAATAAACATGAACACAACTTAAGCTATACAAAGTCTCTATATACATATTTTTTTACGAATTTTTTTTTTACCATGAATGTACTTAGTTGTGTGAAGTACGTAATGAGTGAATACTTGATGGAAATAAATGCAATGATGGAAAAACTTTTAATGCCTGTTGGGGTCAGTGCAATATGAGAGCCAGTAATGGTTGAACCCACTCATGTTGTCTGGTTACCATGGCAACAAATGCTTCATTGAAGCTGTCTGAGCATTTTTCTTGTTTATGATACAAACAAACAAAGCCAAGTGTTCCTAGCTGTCGCGCAACTTTAAACACGAGTGAAAAAAAATCACGAAAGAATTTATGACCTAACAAGGGTGGCTTGCGGTTCTGAAATTACCAGAGCTATCGAATTGACCTTTAACAAACAACAAATAAACATGAACACAACTTAAGCTATACAAAGTTTCTATATACATATTTTTTTACCATGAATGTACTTAGTTGTGTGAAGTACTTTATGAGTGAATACTTGATGGAAATAAATGCAATGATGGAAAATCTTGTAATGCCTGTTGGGGTCAGTGCAATATGAGAGCCAGAAATGGTTGAACCCACTCATGTTGTCTGGTTACCATGGCAACAAATGCTTCAATGAAGCTGTCTGAGCATTTTACTTGTCTATGATATGAGTATAGTCTTAGCGCTGTTAAAGATAGGCTCTACAGATATCTACGTCCACTTTAGTAAAATTAGTGTTCATACTTGTATCGCGTATCCCAACCTATTGCAGATGTAGTATCGACTGCTTTCTTTATCTGTTTGGGAAGGCACTGTGGCCCTTAATACAGAGATGACATTGTGGATTGAAGCCTATTTTGGGGAAAATAATCTCGTCTGAAACCAATTAAGGGATAAAATTTCAAGGAGTGAATTAGTAATTAAATTTGGGAAAATTGCATTATTTCAAAGAAATTCTCAGAGGGAAAAGGTATCCTTTACAGGCTACAACAGAACTAAATAGTAAAGAAAACCCCTAACTACACTGTGTTATGAACATAAACAATATATTTGAAGGGCCTCTAGTTGAGTGATTAGGGTCTGTGACTTGTGTGAGAATATGCTTTGGGTAACCCTTTATCTGATTTGATTGACAGATGCTGACGTCGGTAAATTCTTTTTTTGTTGTGATTTGCAAGGCAATTTTTAAGTTTTTTTTTTTTTTCATTTCAAACATTGCCCCTGTATATTTCAGACCAAGGAATATCTAGCCGATCCTTCCAAATTTGCCGTAGCTGCTCCTACAGCTGCTGCTACATCTGCAGCTCCTGAAGCCAAGAAGGAAGAGAAGAAGGAAGAATCAGAAGAATCCGACGATGACATGGGCTTCGGACTGTTCGATTAAATCACAGAGTCTGCGATAAAAACGCACAACCACTGCATCAATACAAATACTAGAACATTTCTGCTTTCTGTTCTTGAATGTTGAACTATTTACCAGGTTAATATCAAGTACCATAAATACCCCAAAAATGTACTTTGCTAGTTTTATATTGACTTCAAAATTTGTGACCAGAAATGTTTGGAAACCATTGTTAGTTATTTACAAAGGCTGGATATATTGTTGTCAGTGAAAAAAATAAAAAAGACAAATCATCAATGGTGTTATTCTTTATGTTTCCCTAGATCAAAATCGTACATGTCATTTCTTCTAGTATTGATGCTGACAGAATCACAATTTGTTATGTCCGCTTTTGATGAATGGGAGGGGGGTATATTGCTTTGCACATGTCATTCCATCCGTACATAAACCATGTCCAACCAATGACTAGGGTACGATTAGGTCGGGGGGGGGGGGCATAGCTTGTAGGTGACTCATATTGATTTTAATAGGTCAGGGTCTTGCCATCCAGTTTGCTCTTTAGGGGCATCCGTGTTACATGAACTTGTTTTAGATGAGAAGAAACAAGTCGGAACACGTGAATTTCTTGCTAAAAGTCTAAAGATTAATACATGTATTAGCAACACCCTTTGTGAGGGAGGAGCAAAATTGAGAGGTTATTGCGCTAGAGAGGTTAAATGAATAGTTGAATATCTCAGAGGGAGAAGGCATGCTGTTGTTGAGTGGTGGTTGTTAAAGAGAGCCGCTCTGGAAAAGTTGTACTGTATTGTGAATACATTGTATTTCAAGAATAAACCGGTATACGTTTCATGAAACCATCTGCTTACTCCTAGATGCTTGGAATCCGCCTTCGTGGTCATGAATTCAAATCACTAAGCTCGTTGGATGGTCGAGGGTTCGAGCTCAGCTTCTGACCTTGTCTCTTTGTGTGAGAAAGTAGGCAGTTGCTCTCAGAGTACTGTTCATTCCCAGGAACGATGGTTTTGGTGAACTGTCCACATCATATGACTGACTGTTAACTCGAACAGATACTTTGACTAAGAATTGAAGTACGGACCACTGGGAACAGTAGGGTCCTGCTATTGCGATGGTGTAACAGTAAGTACCGTTCAGTAATCAGATAAATGCCGGGCTTGGCATCAATAGGTTCCTTGTAACATGTGATTTCTAATTATTTTCGTGCCTTCAAAGCCACAAAGCTTCATAATACTTTTCTCTTAATAAACTTCGACATCTATGGGTAGATTACGGTTATATACAAGTACTTGGTAGACATGTTCGCCAATATTTGGTGGTGTGTCATGCGTAAGACCCAGGGTGAAACTGCCTCTCAAAAGAAAAGCATTTATGAAAAAAACTTATATACCTCCCGATTTTAAACATGTTATGTCAAAACGGCGTGTGTGGGATATTCCTCACTTCTAGTTGGATTTTGAAAATATTTGACACCAACTATCGCCATAAAGAGGCGACAAGTTTCAAAGATATTTATTGACGAAAACATTCTAAGATGTTCATTGTCAATACAATGATACATATATAAGTACATACACATGTCACATAACATAATTATCACACAGACAGGTTAACCTGTATTTAACTAGATATCTATGTGTTTACTGCTTGTTTAGAAACAACTCCAAGCGGCTATTACGTTATGTTATGCATGACATAACGATGTACGAAATGCAATAAAGGCAGACCTGGATCTATTATAGTGTCCTTGAAATACAGCATTTGAACATAATACAACTAAATTAAGTCAATAAATTCATGTAGGGAATATCTGGTTTAATCTCCCAACAAAATGTTTCTATCACTCCTCCAACTCTCTTAGCTGGTCCAGTCAACTGTCCGGTGTACTCACCATTGCACCACGGTCACGACCTATATATACCTTGTTAAAGCGCATTATCATATTGAATTGCACTTGTTTAAATAATGACAATATGTACAGATTTACCTTCTATATATTGATGTCCATAAAAAACAATTAGCACCTGTATTAGGTAATTGATCTTATATTTGGTTCATTAAATCAATAATATGCTATATAGATATATTAATTCACCAATGATGTGCGAAAATCATATTAAAAATAGTTATCATTGTTAATTGGACCTGTGTCATAAAGTCTTTGTCATTCATTTGTCACGTTTTACCTTGGACAAAGCCACCCCTAAAAATGTTTGTTGGGAGAATTTTCAATGGGTAGGTAGGAATTCTTTTATTTTTAATCTATTTTTCTATTGAATCCAAAATCCCTGTCAAAATGCTAGTTATGTATTGAAAAAAACAACCTAAGACCAAAAAAGTTGGTCAGGGACCTTTTTTGGAAAGTATAGGTAGCGTTACCCCAAACAAAATATTTTTAAACATGGCCTAAACTGTTTATATTTAAAGGGGCATGCCCAGGAACTGCTGTGTCTTTTTTTTCGTACACCAAAAATGCGTTTGTCATTTGTAAAACCAATTATTACCGAAAAGTCAAAGAAGAATGTCCGCTCAAAAATGACCATATAACGCGCACGTCGGTATTTGTATGTCGGTTTGAATAAAAGGCTTACAGCCTTTTATTGACGACAACGATATGTCCGATACGTCTGAGAGTTTAACTGAGCATGTGCGCTGCCTTTCAAGTGAATATAACATGAGAAATACTTACCATTTCAGTTTGTTGACATTTTTCCGCAATATTTTCGGTTTTGACAGATAATGACGAATAATTTCTGAGGCTGAAATCTGCAGGCTTTGTAAATCTTGAAATGTGTATTTTGAGTAAACTAGCGGGATGTTTTGTAAATATTTTACAGGACTTTCATTAATTGATTTAGGCATTAAAATGATACCAATTTGATTGTTATTTGAGACGCTTCAGTTCCAGGGCATGTTCCTTCAATGGTCACATATTTAGACATTCAATTTTAATGCAGCATAGATATTTTGGTGGGGGGGGGGGGTAGACGGTTGCATGAATACAGATGATTTTTAATTTCCATCATCACATGAGATCTAAGTCAAACCGAGATGCAATCTACAATGTATGATTTATTGTGTCGACATAGCAACATAGAAGTTTACCCGAAAACGCATACGGTGTCATGATTATAAATAACCAAATTTAACCCTCTACATGTACATATCCAAATGTACAAGTAATTTATATACTAGAAAAGTATATACATTTTCAAAAAAAACAACAAGATGACATTGACCTGAAGATGCACAGGTCATGTAAAGCTTGACATGTGGAACCAACGTATGATGTTTGATGCTTGTTGGGTTTTATATGCAAAGTTAAAAACAGACAGACCCGGACAAAAAGATGTCCCCGGTCTACTGATGCGGGGACATAAGTTGTTCAAACGAAACGTTGGATGTCAGTCATTTTTTGTTTCTTTGTAACTAAGTTATGAATGAGTGTGTATTTGTCACATGGGTTTATGACCTGATGATAGCAGAAATAAAACTATATATTGTATCTCTTTTTATAATAATATTATACTAGTATACTTATATCCCTGTATATATTTCTCCAGACATTGAAAACGAATTAATATAAAGGTTAGACGTAAATAAAGTGTTTGTTTCCGGTTACCTGACCCGCCCTGGTTCCCCGCCATGCTCAGCATTTCTATGGTCTGAGGAATGGTATATTCAATTTCTCGCTTTTTTACTTCTAAAATGATTTAATAAATGATGGTAATGATTGTTTATACATGTATAATAAAAAGATTCCTACCTCCCTACCCTATCTTTAATTACCATGTAACCGGAAACAAATATTTTTTACGCCTTATAGTCTTGACAGATTCCATTAAGACCAAAGTTCCATTTAAATGACAAAATACGAGACTCTTAGATTGTTAATCATAACGATTTATCGCAAATTTGTGATTAAGAACTCACGAAGCAGAGTTTTATCAGACGTCATGGAGTCCTTGATTCAAGTAACAAAGTGCAAAAACGAAACTATTTGTTTATGCATTGTACATGCATTTACATTATCATTATGTTTCTTAAATACATTATGCACTTTGTATTTTATTGAATTGCGTATCTATCCGTCTTAACACTTCATCATTGTATTGCAGTTAAACAAGTCGATCTTATACCAGCTGGTTGCCTAGGCAACGGTTTTGTTTTCATCGGCGACCAAAAAGTCGATTCCAGCTATAGAGACGAACGGATGATGCGCGCGCATCCTCACCATCTGTCACAGACGTTTATCACAGGTAAAAAGATGACTTCAACAATACGTATGCGTAGTCTAGAAATGATAGATGGACTTGAATGTATCGGTTTAGTAATCATACATGATCATCAAGTATTTTATACCATACCGATTCTGTAATACATTGTCAACATAATCAGATTGTGAAGTCAATTTTCTGGACTAATTACGACTTTGTGGTAAGTACGATTAGTTTACACCGATTTTATCACATAATTACATTTTTCAGGAAGACGTATTTTTGTAGTTTTTGGAATTTAATTAATGTTTTCTGATATTCACTGTATTACATAGAAATATTCGTTAACTGGATTTGACTGTCACAATGATATAGGCCTACATTTATTATATGGACTTGCTTTCAGCGTAATTTATGAAGTTAATAGATTTTATTTCGTTAAAATCAGACCAGTATATATATAAAGTGTTTATACGCGTAGTAATAATCATTATTCAGTAAGTATGTGTTTTTAACCCAGTATGTAATATTATTTCTATTGAATTTATGCTATTAAAATAAAGAAACTTTGGCTAACTGTGATTTAATTTAAGATTAAAGAACGTTTTGGTTAATTCTGGTCAAAATTAAGTGACACGCTCAACATTTTTTTGAAGCTTGATGTCGCACCAATAGTTCTGGTTATTTGGCGGCTTTTTGTTTTTTACGGTGTAGGAACCCCAGGCGTACACCTGGACAGAACAGCCTGTCGCCCGTAGGGCAGTGACTTCACAGGGAATCAAAGGTGATCCTTTGTGTGATTCAACCTCACAGGGGTGAGGAACTAGTGTATACTTATCTGGAACCATATCCACTCGACTAGGGTTTAATATGTGTGGGCTACACGGTAGTGTACATGTATATAAACCTGTAGTGTACACGTGTATAAACATGTAGTGTACACGTGTATAAACCTGTAGTGTACACGTGTATAAACATGTAGTGTACACGTGTATAAACATGTAGCGTACACGTGTATATCCCGGTAGTGTACACGTGTATACGTGAATCACCCTGTAGCGTACACGGGAAT
Organism: Lutraria lutraria; assembly: GCA_964023205.1. NCBI lineage: Eukaryota > Metazoa > Mollusca > Bivalvia > Venerida > Mactridae > Lutraria > Lutraria lutraria. The sequence goes on along the minus strand of OZ026850.1, from coordinate 16,644,984 downwards.
CACCCTGTAGCGTACTCGTGTATAACCCTGTAGCGTACACGTGTATACCTCTGTACCGTGCACGTGTTTAACCTAAATTATATTGTACACGTGTATAACCCTCTAGTTTAATCATGCAAAATCCTGTAAAAAACGCGCTTAATTTTAAAGCATACGCATTCATAAATCGACACCATTCCACTCTATTTGTTACTATCACTAGCACGCACGTACATCACCATAAACAGAAGCAGAGTATTAGGGAATATCTTGGTGATTAGAGTTCATACTCATACATTTATTTAGTATTAGACAACTAGATTTAGCGGTATGATTATACCATGCGAACATTTTTATGTCATTCCATTAATGTAACGTATGTGTTTGATATCTTGTACCTTATACTATATACGTACTTTGAATTTACGCTCACAGGAAATTCATCAGAACTTCTTCAACTTTTATTGCTACTCTTAAACTGACAGCGGTAATTAAGAAAGGTGAATACTCGAGTTTTTTTTCAAGAACCTTGATAAGGGTATCTTCGATACAGTTAAACCTGTAAGCGATTCTTTGAAAAACATCATTGCTCGTCTAGAACGTAATGACCTCTGAATAAAGACCACCTGTCAACAAAGGTCACATTTTGTCAGTCACAGGGATGGACCTTGTTTACAGGTCTGACTGGATATTGATATCTGATACTAGATGACGTGTCCTTATAAGATTTCATTGTGATGTCTGCACGATATGATATCTGTAATAGTTAGAGAAGCAGACGTTTCTCAGATTGTTATCTCGTATAAGACGGGACAGTCCGCTTGTTTGGAATATATTGTATAATGAAAAATAATTGTCTTTGGTTATGTTGTACATGTCACCATTTAATGAGATTCACTGACTATTGTCACTATTCACTGGTTCACTATCGCATGTCATTATGTACTGGTCCACTAACTCATGTCATTATATACATATTCACTAACTCATGTCTCCATTTACTGGTTCACTAACACATGTCACTATTTACATGTTCACTAACACATGTCACAATTTACATTATTTACTGGTTCACTAACTCATGTCTCCATTTACATGTTCACTAACTCATGTCTCCATTTACTGGTTCACCAACTCATGTATCCATTTACTGGTCCACTAACTCATGTCATTATATACATATTCACTAACTCATGTCTCCATTTACTGGTTCACTAACACATGTCACAATTTACATGTTCACTAACTTATATCACTATTACTGGTTCACTAACGCATGTCTCCATTTACACGTTCACTAACTCATGTCTCCATTTTCTTATCCCCAACGATAACGCCGTTGAAAGATCTCTATACTCTCTAATTAAATATAAAACACGTCCTTGGAATTTCATTAATTTGGATTTAACAGTGAAATGAATTATGTTTTACTCAGAACTATTCTTCAATGTACAAACAAGTGTTGTTTTTTTTCAATTCTACAGTTCGCGAAATACGATATGTTCTAAATACACGTGACAAGAAATAACACTTGTGTGTGAAAATAATCAGAAGATGTATTATGCGCAGAACGCAGGGGGCGCAACGTAATGTAACGAAAGTTGATATTTAAGCGACGCTTTCAGTGAGAATGTTAGTAAGATGGCGGACAAAATGTGATATTTTTTTCAGTGCAGTAGACCAGTTTTCCACCCTTGTACTTGATACAACTAGGTGATGAAGTATTGCTTATTTGTGAGATCATAAACTTTTGGCCTCGAGATGACGAGGTGAATGTACAGAACAGAATAGAACATGTAATGTTATTACAGGTTGTAATTTATATGAGAGAGATACAAGCGATTTTTTATTGATCCAGACGAATAAATTATTCGTGAACAATTAATGTACCTATATGATCTCTTGTTCCAAAACTCAGATACAAAATAGTTCCTTAAACCACAGCAAATGATCTGCGCCGGTGTGCATTGGTTTTGTGTGCATTCTTTCTATTTTGATTCTTTCCATGGTTCCTTAAACTGCACGTCCGTATTCCGGGCAATGTCATATTTAACCTGATACATGTTTTATGTATACATGTAGTTCTTACTTCAGAGGTGAAAATGATATACCGTGAGTGCAACCTCTCAATAGCAACACCCTTTGAGAGTAGCAAAATTATATTGTTGTTGAGAGGTTGTTGCTCTACTTAGGTTAAATTACATGCTAAATTACTGTGCAGTGGAGAAAATCATGTTGCTGTTAAAGGAAGGTTGGTGCTCAAGAGTGGACCGCTCTGCAGAGGTTGTACTGTACTCTTTATTCAATATTTATGGTTGATGAAAAACAGAAAAAAAATCACTAAGCAACAATTTTCTTAAACATTTTAATATCTGAAAACTGCCTACGCCGATTATTACTACATTTCGTGATGATGCGTCACGATCACACTTCGAAGAAAATGTGTCATTGATCGCGGTTTTAATCTTATCTACACTAGGTCGAATTACCAGGAAATTGGCATGAAACGCTCCGATCGTAACTACTCGGGCATTTCCGTAACTGAGAAATAGACATGGAACGCTCTGATCGTAACTACTCGGGCATTTCCGTAACTGAGAAATAGACATGGAACGCTCTGATCGTAACTACTCGGGCATTTCCGTAACTGAGAAATAGACAAAAGCCGAGGAGTTCCCATTGGAAACGCTCGGCATTGTCAGACAGTATTATTTGTATTGTTAATATGAATACGCTGAATTTTGCTATTGGTTATATTTGCAGACATTAATCATATCACGTGATATATTATATATTGGTTCTTATTTGTATGATCTACACACTGAAACTGTTCATATTACGATACACCGGTGTGATAAATAATTACATCTCCGTAGGGCAAAGGATATTAACTTAGCAAAGATATTAAATATTATTTATCAATGACTTCTTTAATGCTATTGCTCTTTAAAAAAACATGCTATTTCATCAACAATTGTTTAGTCTGAGAAAACAATATTAAATTCTAAAAAAATAAAACATGGATAGCTTGAAATTGTTAATCATAGTACTAGCTTACACCTGACCAAAACTTATAACTAAAACACATATTGGTTCTTTGTTGTTCTTAAATTTTGCAAGACAAGGAAAAATGTAAGTTATGCACGGTGCTAAATGTTCGACATTTGTTTTCAGACACAAATTCAATGCAATGTACAACAGGAAGAAATCCTGCGAAGTCCCGGTTCAAGATTTTGCGAGAATACAACTAATGTTCTTACCTAACGTATTGTCAAATGGGAAATTATTTACCGATATATCTTTTCCACCCGACAAATCGTCTCTCACCTACGTATATAGTGGCGATGATCGCTACGAAAAAATGGTGTTCAAAAGACCGAAGGTAAGCAGCTCTCAAATAATTCAGACATTATAATATTGCAAGGCGGAACATACGGGATTTGTATCACGTGATGATGTCACATGATAACATCACGCGATGATAGCAATCGTGGTGATTCTCGTTATTATTTTGGATGTTAAAGCATGTTGGTCTTATTTCACCTAAAAAAATGTCTTATCAGTGAAACTGACATTTACTTGCAATAAAAACATTCCGAAATTTTCGTTTTTAATTACTAAGTACATGCACGTACAAACAGAAATATAGCACCTTGTTTTTCAATGATATTGCACAAAATAAGAAAGCATCTGACAACATTTTTACGAGATGTGGCTAAAGAAGGTCATTATGTAATTTATACATTTTGTATTGTTTTAAAGCAAATAAAATAATTATATTTACTATTGTTCTGTATTATTAGATTTATACCGAATTTAAATAAATATTCACAATATATACTGCAACATCTTAGTAATAGTCGCAATACAAGTTTTCCTTAAAACACCCAGACATGGTTACAACTAATTTTCTCTTCATTTATTTCAAAAGGAAATATGCGTCTACAGCGTGTTTGCTGGAGTGGGTGGCGTTTATGAATCCCCGTTTCCATGGCAACGCTGGAAGAAGGGTGCCTGGTTTGAAGCCGCAATCTCAATAGTGTCGTTGAACATCAAACTGATGGACCAACTTATATCTGGCTACAAAACTTTTGAACAATCGTTACAAAATGATTACATAGGTAAGTCCGTCCGCCCGTCCGTCCGTCCATTTTTCAGTTTTCAGTTAAATGTTTCATTCAAAGTCAAACACAGTAAAATCTCGATTATCCGAAATTGTTGGGACCGAAATATTGTTTCGGTTAAACCATGGTTTCGGATGATACGATTCGGATAATCAAGTTTATTTTACGTTGAAATAAATTGGGAGAAATCGGGACCGACCATTCATTTCGGATGACACTACGTTTTCGTATAATCCGAGTTCTGGTAATTTAGGTTTTTACTACATATATGTATACAACACATGTTTTCGGAACCCTGTTGATATATCAACCATATTGTACCGGAGTTTTTTTTATGAATACATAAATGTATAATCTATCATGTATCTTGTTGAGTACAACTTTTTATGGCATTTCTGGTGTGTACAAATATTGACTTGTTCTGTGTGTGAGAGAGGTTTTATCGCCACGAAATTGAAAGTGTGACCACAGTTGAGCGGAGATGTGGATACCATGATAGAAAATTATGGGCACCATGACGGAAAGGTGTGGTCACCTTGACGGAAAGGTGTTGTTACCATGACTGAAAGGTGTGGTTGCCATGACTGAAATGTTCAAAGGTGTGGTCATGCCATGACTGAAAGATGTGGATACCATGACTGAAAGGTTTGAAGGTATGGTCACCATGTCGGAATGGTGTGGTCACCTTGAATGAAAGGTTTTAAGGTGTGGACACCATGACGGAAAGGTTTGAAGGTAAGGACACCATGACGGAAAGGTTTGAAGGTATGGACATCATGACAGAAATGTTTGAAGGTATGGACGTCTTGACGGAAAAGTGTGGTCACCATGGCTGGACGGTGTGAACATTATGACTCCTGATCGTTATGCGTTTAACTTGATGAGAAAATCGCTATGAAATCTTTTGTTTGAACTACCAAACTACCTTCTTTTGAGCAACAGTACAACCTCTCCAGAGCGGCCTTCTCTTGGACAACAACCTCCATTCAGCAACAGCATGATTTTTCCCACTGTACAATTCAACTATTAATTTAACCTCTCTAGCTAGAGCAACAACCTCTCAACAACAACATAAGTTTGCTACTCCAAAAGGGTGTTACTTTGGAGAGGTTGCACTGAACATTAACATGCATTTAAACAAATGAAATATGTGCTGCACAAATTTGTTCAGGGTTGTCAAGGATTTGAGTAATGCTGATGAGATTTGGGTAGCTTTAATTAATTGTAAGCAAGAAAACCTGAGTTCATTTTCAATCTTCGGAAATTGCGATGTCTTCAATTCAATAAGAAACGAATTACTTGCCTTGCACGTGACGTAATTATTACGTTCTCATTTATGTTCTTGATTAGTAATTCGAAACAAAATTACAGGAAGTTTTGAATATCTAATTATATTTTCTCGCATACCATTAATTGAAAAACGTACAGTACAACCTATCCAGAACAGCCCTCTCTTGAGTAAAAACCTCCCACTGCACGATTTAACTATTAATTTTACCTCTCTAGAGCAACAACCTCTCAACAACAACACACTTTTGCTACTCCCAGAGGGTGTTGCTCTTGAGAGGTTGTACGGTATTTAGTTTTTTCTTTATGGTTTCATGCGGCTAACACTTGCGCCCCCCCCCCCCCCTAAAAGTCCCCGACCATAGATAGAAATGAAATAGGATTCAATTACTCAATTCTGAAGCGCTCTGATCTGTCTAGTTTTGTCAAGTTTTCTAGCACAGCCACAACCAATTAAATGACGTAGAAAATGAACGCAAAGGAGTTGTCTTAGCATATGTACGTCAGAACCTATAACTAGGTAACTTTCCAAAAATATTCATATAACGACATAACGTTTCAACTTTCAATATGAAATTCGTTCACCCCGTGTATACTTTCTTATTTGAATGTCATAACTTATTCATATCGGATAGCGTTTTTATGCCCTATGCGTATCGATAGATCGGGGGCCTATTGTTTTTGGCCTGTCTTTCTGTTTGTTTTTACCAAACTTTAACCTTGCCTATCAAATAAAAGGGCTCCAACCTACATTAATCAAACTTCTTATGTTTGTTCCTCATGACAACCTCTACATGCCTGTGCATTTTTAGGTCAATAGGTCAAAGGTCAAGGTCGCCCTGAGGGGCATTTTGTTTTAAAAGCGCATCTTGTTAAAGAAAATTCTTCGCAATAAAGTCACTTAAGTGAGTGTAGTTTATAAATAATTTTCTAAATAAACTCTAACCGACTTAGTGTTGATCCTCCCCATGGATTGGAACTGAAATTATTTTATGGTGTCTTCATTGTTGTGTTTAAGATGGCTTTTTAATGCAAGCCATGTATCATTATTTTTGAAGTCCCGGGTAATTTCGGAACACTTCGGCATATACATGTAGGTAATGTATAATTATGTTACATTTTACATAATCTATCAAAGAAAAAAAACAAAGTTCACATAGTAACGATACTGGTTTATGACAGTAATGATTGATATAAACTATTAAAGTATATTTTGATATCAATTTGTTATTCATTAATTATATAGGCTAATACAACATACTTTTGATTCGGGAAATCCATGGGTCACTTAATCAATTGAATACATTGTATATATACAAATTGCCCAGAATACATTCCTTTAAACTGAAGTACGTATAGCTGGTAAAAGTGACTTACAAATTAATAAAACATTACATACATGTACATGTATATCACTGTTTATGATATAATTGGAATATTGTACTCAGTCATAGATTGGCTTTCATGTGATTAATTGAACATGGATCACTAAAACGATGTCAACTGTTCTTTTTGTGCTCCCGGCTACTAATTTATCAGTAAACGACATAACTTCTCGAATGAATTCTTCACTTGGTTTAACTTTAATGTCGCACCATGCAGCAGCCTTGATTTTACAGTTTATTGTTTCACGCAGGATATGTATACTCAGCAAAAAAAGAAACTTCACATTATTGATAGTTCAATGCTCATTAAAGAAATAACCATTGACAGACATCCCGTTGAAGAATTCCAGGGAAAACAACTCAGAATTACTGAACGGAAAGGGGAATAACTGATTTTTAAAAAACAGCATTATGGGTATTCAAACTATCCGTTCATGGGCTGTTGACCTGTTTTAATGTTGTAAACGTCGATACACGTATTGTCGTAAAGAAAAACAAGTTTGATACTGAAAATGTCAAACCCTGATTAATGCAGTTTGAGTCAAACTTTGATATGTTTCAAATTACCTCCCTTTAAATTAAAATAAGAGCATATTTACTGTTGCATTTTTGGTCAACTGTTTGCATAAACTGTTAATTTCTTGAACGAACTGTATCGGTTGTAGTCCACTGAATATCATTTCACTAATTTTATCAATGCACGGGACCTTTAGGTGAATACACAGTCAATTAAAGTTGCGTCAATGGAAATCTTACCCAAAATATGTAAAGTTTCTTTTTTTGTTGAGTATAGTATTGCGACCAGAGGTTTAAGTACAATTCATGGCACTATTCATGATCGATTGGCAATTGTCTTAGCTTTAATGGTGAGGGAAGACATCAGAGGTAGTCTACACCTGGGTACAACCCGCCGTGAGCTAGCTGGACTGCCTCCTCGCATGCGAAATTTGGTTCCCGGGCAGGCAAATGATTAAAGAGAGACCGCAACCACTCGTCCACGAAGATCCCTCTCTCAAGCGCATAGGACACATAATACTACGTAAAACTCAAAGATTGTAAATTCTTTGTCGCGTCCGAAGATTATGTCTAAAACAAGTCTCGTGTTAGACTTAACGTCACAAAAAGATAAGAAGCCAATCTGTAACTTTACTTACCAGTACATTTATTGTCAGCGTCAATCTAAATCTAACAGCAATGGTCCAGTTGTTTCCTAGTTCGGTGTAGTGCTACCTAGCTCTGAATGGTGTTTTCTGAATCGGAATGTTACTTCTTCTTGGCTAGTTATGTTGTTTCCTGAATTGATTGTTGCTTTAGGCTCTCATGTTACTTCATGGATACTTATGTTGCTCCCAAGCTCTCAATGTTGTCTTGGGCTGTTTACGATAATTCCTGGCTTGGGGATGTTGTTTGTTCGAATGTTGTTTTGACTGTTTTGTTACTTCTTAGTCAGCAATGCTCTTTTCTGTTTCGAGTGTTGTTTTCTGCTCTTAATGATTGTTTCTCGCTAGGAATGTTGGTTCTCGGCTTGGAATACTGTTTCGGGCTCAGAATGTTATTTCTTATTTGAACAGAACAGAACACAAGTATGGGTACGTATACACACCATGGGGAAATGACAAAATAAATATGAAATTCACAGAAAAATATTGTTTCCGGTCAAAAGAATAACAATAGAAATGGGCGATGGAGGGTGAATTACGACTACACAAATACAATATTAACTTTACAAAACAAACCTAACTAGGAAAGCGACAGAAGCAATTACGTGTATGACAATTTGCCTATAATAATGCGATAGACGTATGAACAAAGAAAGCAATTTTTAAGGACAAGGAAAGACATTAGTTCGTAATATGTAACGCGGAAATATATTGGCAATTTACAAATATTGTTTTCTGTAACGGATTGTCGTATCTTATCCAGGAATGTTTTTTCTTTTCCCGAAATGTTGTTTCCTTGGTTCCACATAATAATTATTACAGTCAATAGTGTGAATAATCACGATGTGCAAATGACGGCAAAAAGCATGTATTGCTTATATGTCTAATACATTAAATTGAATTGAATTGCTTGGTATAATCAAATAACATAATTCTTATCTTGAAACTATGAATGTCAAAGCGCGTGTATAATAATACAAACGTTGGGAAAACAAACAAACAAATAAAAGAACTGAAAGTATCATGGACGCATTGGTTTTCGAAACCCTAAATCTTTAGTCGACAGTTCTTTATCAAACGGAGAAATATTGAGGCTATCAAATCAAATGGTCAAGTAAAATAATCTATTACGTACAAACCTGCTTAAAAGTATTTCGTCGCGTCCATCAATTAACCATCTTAATACTTCAATATTCCCCACCATCCTCGGATAAAAAAAGAAAATGGCGGCCATTAAAGAGCACCTGCTTTCGAACCTTTTGCAAGAAACAATAGAGAATAGTTCACTAAAATTGTTCTACAATAAAGTAATATAAGCATCGGAGCGCGTGCAGTGATGACGTCACACGAACTCGCGCATGCGTACGAATGAGCGTAAACAAAAAGGTTCGAAAGGAGGTGGGGTTCGAGAATAGGTGCGTAGACGGTACTTATGGAAACTTACGTTGACTTGCACTGCAACATGGAATGGGGATTATACTTTAACAATTGCATGGCGGGTGTAGAAGAAACGTAGTATTTTGGTCCGCATGAAAATTCATGCAGAGCGAGTACCGCGTCTATGGAAAGCTGAACAATCATTCAGTTTCCAACTTGATAATTGACCCGGGTTAAAATCTGATACGGCGGTATATATAATTATAAGTCCTTGGTATATCGTAATGAAAAGCAAACTACATATAAGTAAGAAGCTAAACTATTAGGTTCGTTATATCTATAATGATCTAATGTGTATATTCATTAATGTGCTCATTAATTCCGTACGTCACAATCATCACATTGGTGCAACACAGCTCATTGATGAGGTAGATCGCACTTGATACTCATTTGTCATTGTATAACTACAATCAAGTCTGTGTTAGCGGTCATCCCCTTATAGAAGTCATCCCGTTCTTTCAAAAACCACCATTAATCATTTAGAAGAAACTTACCTCCGAATACAGACCACCTGTCAATAAAGGCTACAATTTGTCTTTCTTAAGGATGGCCTTTATTCTATTATTTGACACTACACGAACTGTGGAATCATTCATTTTCGTTAGGGATTTTATTTCGTGGATTCCTTGGGTCGGCTCGTCCACGAAATCAAATCCCCACGAATTTAAATGCAGAGATAAGGCATTTCTTTTCAAAAACCAAAGTCCAGGAATCTATATCCCACGAAATAGCCATTTTAGAAAAAAAACACGAAAATTGAGCCCAATGAAAATAAATGAAATGAATCTAGTGTTTGGCGTTTAGATGTCAGATTTATTTAATGATGTTTCGAATGACCTTTTGTTGCCTTCCTAAGCGTAAACTATTCATGAATCAGCTCATGAGCATTTTGTGAACTGTTCATCAAATTGTCGACACGGACAGACCTTTAATCTTTTAAGGATGGTTTTATCTAACATATTTAAATTTTGTTCCTGACAGTACTCTCAGTGCTTTGATTTACGTAAATAAATGAATGTAAAACTGTATTGTACACTGTACGTTCAATTTCGGAATTGATCTATAGTTCTCCGAATACCGGAAATCTTAGAAAACCGGATTTTTGGTTCAATCCGGTAGGGGTCCGAATTTTAGGGGTTTACTGTACATTTAATGATGATAGATTCGTTTTCAGTGGTATACTGACCCTGCTGGTTTAAGGGGCGGGGGGGGGGGGGGGGTATATATTGACAGATTTCTTCTTGCCAAATCGGTAAATTTTCACCAAACTCCGCCAAAGGTGTACATTTTTGAACTGGAATATGATGAGTCAAAATTATCAGATTAGGATTTAAATAGATTCTGTTTATAAAGGAAAAGTTACTTTGACACACACACGAACAGGCAGTCAGCTGGGATGTATTTACTATTAATAAATGTAAATGACACGGGCTTTTTTCAAAACAGCTTTGATGTACCTTTGGGAGAAGCATTCATTCATAATGGATTTATTTGATCGGATACAAATATCTATTAAAACAGGATATTAATGAATAAGGTCTGTTCAGTTTGTCTTTAATCTATCTGATAATTATAATGTAGGCCAATTTCTCTTTGGAATTATGATTTAAATCACGTTTTTCATAGATTTCGACGATAAGCACTCCTGTCAAAAGGTTATGATGCCAGCATACCATCAATCATTGTACAACACGACTACGACAATGTATAGCATTTATATGTGCCCGCCTAGAATACATATTATAACACCCACTGTCCCAGAAATGCCACAGTGACCATGCAAATCTCCACAGCAATACAACTAAAATGGTGTTCATAATCCACTTGGCAAAAATCAAAGTACCGAAAGTACTCATGGAAACTAAACTAACATAGACTTGCACTGCAACATGGTACGGGAACTACTTTTACAATTTTAAGGCGGATGTAGATTAACGTAGTACGTAGGTCCGCATTACTGAAAATTAATGCGCGCCGAGCAAGAGACGGCTCTGGAAAGCTAAATTATCGCCCAGTTTCCAATGATAAGGTTGTCAAAATCTTCCGTGGCAATGATACAATGTAATTCAAAATCGCCATTCTTATATGTAAAGGTGCCATTCTTTAAATGAATTGTCAGATATTATTCCTTAGACTTCAATCTTTATTTGCCGAACGTTACTGCCAATGAAAATTTAATACAAATAAAAAATTGGTGTTCGAAAAGGAAATGTCAATATTTGTAAATTCTTTACTAGTTTCATCCATGATGTAAATGTTTATTTACAAAGATCTTCTTTATTGCAGAAACAATCCCCCCCCCCCCCCTCTCCAAACAATAAACGCCCCCAACACTCTCATACTCAACACAGTCGTTGTCTTCGAATGACAGGAGATTAAATACAAAGGAAAATATTCTGAAACATAAGGCGATTCTTTATCCCAATTAAAAGAACTATCACGTACAGCCCCATCGATTTTACAAAGGAGATTATGGCCATCTATTGGAGGGGATTTTCACTTCCTTGTTATTTCTGTTGATATAATTTTCTAGACGAATTATACTTATAGTATTAGTTTATAGTGTCTATTACTAGTTTGGCTAATCCTGGCCATTTGATTTATTAATGGTGATGACTGAATCTATTTATAGTTGATAGGTAAGTTAATCATATAGGCATTTCTCTGTCATGTTTAACCTAGATAAGCTGTCGTGTGGCATAATATCTGAAATGCTATTTGAAGCTCAATGTGGTTGTATCATAGTATATTATGGTGAATTTGTTAACATTTAGGGTTTATTCTATTTGATTGATGTAGGGTATGATATTACCATGTGCTTGTGAACTATATACATGAATTTATTCATTTGTCAAATACCCATGATTGTCAATAAATGTGTATTACTCATATCATGTAAATAATTTATGTTATACTCTCCATAATGGAGGATTGAATAACATATACAGTCAATATCCTTTATAAAAAAGCAACTTCATACAAAAAACATAAACCAATATGCTTCTTGTAATTCGTCTACCTAGCTATAACGTTTTCTTATAGTTGTTCTTGTTATCTCTGTTTCATTTTTAACTCAAGATATTTTGAGCGTCTCCCTCTCACCAGACGATAGAAAATTCACAGCGAGTCCGACGAGACGAATACGTGTCAATATAAGCGAGAATTCCTATTTTTCTGAGGACGTTCTCGACTTTCATCCGTTCTAGCACGGAACTATTGACATTCAATCGTGTTTGGAAGCATATATTTTATCACGTCTATCTCTATGATATATGATAGTGTTGATATTTATCATATACGGATTCAAATGTATATGATACACATATACATGCATGCTATACTTTCGTTTTTAATTGTACATTGTTATGCTGTCATTTTCGTTGACTCTGTCATTTATTTCACCATTTCGTTGACTGTGTCATTTATTTCACCATTTTCGTTGACTTGTGTCATTTATCAAGTTTACCATTTTCCGTTCATTGTGCCATTTATTTCACCATTTTCGTTAAATTTGTCATTTTGGCCAATTTCATCATTTTCGTTGACTATGTCATTAATTATTTATCTCTTACTGTCATAAATCGTTTCACATTGCAGGCTGTTTCTGTTTCAAATTATGGAGATTCGGTGAATGGATTGATATCGTTGTGGACGACCACTTACCGACGTTGAACAATAGGCTGTTATACTGCCAGGCGTATGGTACGCCGATGGAGTTTTGGGGTCCACTTGTTGAAAAAGCTTATGCCAAGTACGTTCTTTGATAATTCCATACCTTGACTTGTATGATCGTCCAGCATGGACTTAGAATCGATGCAGTAATACTGATAATTGGTTCATATAATGTCTCTGTAATCGACGGGTTTGTTCGTGTTTGTGTGTGTACGATTAATTTGAGTCAGAAAGTTCAAAATTAGCAGAACTAGCTATGTCATTCAGAAAGACACATTCACTTTGGGCGATGTTTCTGGACAGTTTGTCCTAATTTATTGTACATGTACAATGAAATGTCTGCATTTCATTTGAATTTTGGAAAATATATTGCATAAAATCTAGGATCGGTGCCTTTTGGGGTGGGATTGGGGCGCCGGGTGTGGCCCCTTGAATCCGTCTCCGTGGTATGAAATTTGGACAAGCACTAAAATATTTGATCTCATTTTAGATGCAAGAAAACTTACGAAGCCAATGAATGTGGAAGAACTCTTGATGCGCTCACAGATCTAACAGGCGGTGTCTGTGAGTTTTTCACCCCGGACATAAACCCCCCGGAAAATTTATTCCATGTACTTTATAAATCCTGTGTGAACAGATCACAGATTGTTTGTTGGAGAAACGAAAAACTCTTAACACCAACTGGTTTCAAATTAATCAGACAAGACTCCGCGGAATTGTCGGTAAGTCACCAAACGTAATTCTGTTTTAGCATTTGTTTGTTAAGTGTCCGCGTGCGTCTAGGTTTTGAGCTCCTTCAGTCGAAACGAGATATCACCACCAATTTATTAAAGCTAAAAAGATGATAATCGTTTACCCATTTTTTTCATCAAGACCACAACGACATTTGAATTCACGCATTCTAATATAGGATACAGTGACCCGCAAGAATCAGAAGTGTTAGCTAGATTTCTATGCATGTTCTGAGTTTAAACTAATCAGTTGAATGTCGTTCTTTTTAATACGTATAATAATTATGATCTTTCTGTTATTAAAGTCAAGAAATTATATATTTTTATTTGTCTGTGTGTTTTTAATAGGTTGCTAGGGATTTGCAAAATGAGGTTGACGCTTGATAAAATATAAAAAAAAACATAATGCATGGCCTCATATTATAATATTCTGGACTTTATTCAGAGGTCTTTTGTTCTCAAACGATTAATGATGGTTTTTAAAAGAATTACCTTTATTCACAGGGTGGTCTTTATTCGGAGATGGCCTGTATTTGCCTGTACCTGGCATTGATAAAATTTGCGTGTTGCTAAAGTTAAACAAGCACGTTTCATTACTACTACAGGCTTTAGCACGGTTTCCACTCGAGCATACCGTATTTTAGACAGTTGTTTCAGTCATTAACTGGAATAACGCATTTTAACATTAGAAAGAGATCGAAATGTATCCTTAACAAACACATGTATTTTTTGCATAATTTGCAAAAGAAAACTAGAGATTCCATTGTATCATTTTCTGTAACCAAGACATAGTTTTTTATTTACAATTAATGGTACCAAAAACTTTCATCGTAAACAGATAAAAAGCGTTGTGTTGGTTTTGCCGCAGTAGATATTGCTGTTCTGTCAATATGGAAAACATGAGAACAAATAGGGAGACATTTTATAGTTAGAAACCAGACAGATTTAAAGTTCAAAATATCGACAATAAAATCGTATATAATAGATTAAATTAAGCGTACTGCCGTCGGATTGATTGGGGAATTCAATATACGTGATGACATTAAACAAACAATGGCAAGAAAGTTGATGAAAATAAGACAGTAGAAAAGAAATCTGACGAGACAGAAATGTCAGGAGAGATTGAAGACAATTATGAACATAAAACCCTGAGTATACCGCAGAGATCTTAATTCATTTTCAGCTGGTTAACATTCTCTATTTTCCAGACTCCTATATATACTGTGGAATCATTAAATTTCGTTGGGGATTTAATTTCGTGGATTTCGTGGGTTGGCTCATTCCCCGAAATCAAATCCCCACGAATTTAAATGCAGAGATAAGGCATTTCTTTTCAAAAATCTAAATCCACGAATTTATGTCCCAACGAAATAGCCATTTTAGTAGAAACCACGAAAATTGAGTCCAACGAAAATAAATGAAAATACAGTATATGTTTCATAATATCTGTCCCCATTTCATATAACTGTGACTTTAATGAGATGTCTCTTAGTGAAATGAGTATGTAAACGTATATCAAGGACGTTACAAGCTTTGGATGAAAGTTACGCCCACAAAGTATACATACAGTCAAACCTGTGTTAGTGACCACCTCCGAATAAATGTCACCCTGTGAATAAAGGCCATCCTGTGAATAAAGGCTATTCTGTGAATAAAGGCCATCCTGTGAATAAAGGTCATCCTGTGAATAAAGGCTATTCTGTGAATAAAGGCCATCCTGTGAATAGAGGCCATCCTGTGAATTAAGGCCATCCTGTGAATAAAGGATATTCTATGAATAAAGGCCATCCTGTGAACAAAGGCCATCCTGTGAATAAAGGCCATCCTGTGAATAAAGGCTATTCTGTAAATAAAGGCCATCCTGTGAATAAAGGCTATCCTGTGAATAAAGGCCATCTTGTGAATAAAGGCCATCCTGTGAATAAAGGCTATCTTATGAATAAAGGCTATTCTGTAAATAAAGGCCATCCTGTAAATAAAGGCCATCCTGTGAATAAAGGCTATCCTGTGAATAAAGGCTATCTTGTGAATAAAGGCCATCCTGTGAATAGAGGCCATCCTGTGAATTAAGGCCATCCTGTGAATAAAGGCTATTCAATGAATAAAGGCCATCCTGTGAACAAAGGCCATCCTGTGAATAAAGGCCATCCTGTGAATAAAGGCTATTCTGTAAATAAAGGCCATCCTGTAAATAAAGGCCATCCTGTGAATAAAGGCTATCCTGTGAATAAAGGCTATTCTGTAAATAAAGGCCATCCTGTGAATAAAGGCCATCCTATGAATAAAGGCCATCCTGTGAATAAAGGCCATCTTGTGAATAAAGGCTATCCTGTGAATAAAGGCTATCTTGTGAATAAAGGTCATCTTGTGAATAAAGGCCATCCTGTGAATAAAGGCCATCCTGTGAATAAAGGCTATTCTGTAAATAAAGGCCATCCTGTGAATAAAGGCCATCCTATGAATAAAGGCCATCTTGTGAATAAAGGCCATCGTGTGAATAAAGGTCATCCTGTAAATAAAGTCCATCCTGTGAATAACAAGTGCCGAGGAGTTCTGGTTGATGTATACTCTGTTCGTCAATTTGTTATGTATATTTCAGAATGAAGAATGCCCGGATGGTAGAAGCTTAAAACGTTTCCTACATCTTGTCACAGCTGCTACAAAGGTAATTAAATATCTCGATACATATGCATTTGCACTTTGATACGCAGAATATTTCAACAACAGCCGTGATATAGATGTAAAAAAATTAATCTTCCATTCCTTTATATTTAAACATTTGTGTACACTTCTTTTACCTACCTAAGTCTACCTAAGTTGATCCCAAACACAGGAACACGTGTTCCTCTACATTTGTCTCTTGAATAACGTCTTCATTAAAATTTTAAGGTATTAGAATCTTTGCTCCCAAAGTGATATGTTTATAAGTGTTTCCTGTATGGTAAATGGTTTTCCACAAGGTTTTTCAAACACATTAATATTCCCATGAGTTTTTTTTTTTTGTAATTTGTGTGTGGCATTAAGGACATGCGTCAGAAAAGTACGTACCGTATTAGAGATGTACGTAACACGTTAATTACAGTTTTTATATCACCAAACTAGACGGTAATGTAACATGAACTTGTTAAAACATAAGGAATGTTTGGTAGGCTTAAAGGTACATAAAATCAAGGACTTATATATATATAGTTCAACCTGTGTTAGCGGCCACCTCCGAATAAAAGCCGCCCTGTGAATAAAGGTCATTTTTTGTAAAACCGCCATTTATTATTTAGAATTCAATATCCTTCGAATAAAGACCACATGTCCATACTAAGGGTGGCCTCTGTTCACAGGTTGGACTGTACACAGTGTAAGACCTTGTTGAAATGAATTTAAGCTTGACTGCGATTGATTCTATTCATACCAGTTTATCCACGTGTACAATACGAATCAAGAACAAAACTATCATTTTTGTCTTTAAAACTTCTGAGAACATTTTGAAGCCTTATAAAATGTAATTGAATATCACGTAGTACTTCTAAAGAATATAAATAGACCTTCATATCTGAATGTACAATATTGGTATAAGACCCACCTGGATATTTGGTATTACTTTGTTTAATCACTGATTACTACAGTATAAAAACTTTGATTATCCGAAATCGACATGACCAAAATATTATTATTATTACTTGAATGTTCTAGGAATGGTATTAAATTCCTCGACCGCGTCGCTTGCTGTAGATTGTATAGTAAAAATATAGTTTTATTGTTACAAAAATGCCATAACTATAATAACGTCCATAATTCCGATAATTTTGGGTTAAAGGCCTCAAGGGAAACTGACACTTAAAATATTTTTATGCAACAACTTATCCTATTCTAACATTTCAGTAAATTGATTTCCCAAGTTTTTATTTTATTTTTTTGTTATTGCTCTGCAAATTTTAGCAGAGGTTACTGCATTGGTGTGGCTATGTACGACGCTGCAAAGAATGCATATAATTCTTCGTTCCGGTGAATGCGCGCCGCCGTTACAAAGCGCACACTTATAAAACAATACGGACGAATTCTTAAAAAAACACAAGGTTTGAAACGGTTTCGTGTATACATTTTTGCACAAAATGAGACCAAAACCAAGCTCTTAATCCGAGTCATTCCAAACGGAAATCTAACAAGAAACGGCGATAATCCTAAATAAATAAAGTGCACCATAAAATGTCAAGAGCCCGTCCTTATAATTCCCACACATATTGATGAAGTTTCTGATTTATTGAACCAAACAAACACGTAATGTGGTGCTATTTAAACACTTTAGACTGATTTGGTTCTGGAAACTCTATGAAACCCGCATGTTTAACGTTGGGAGAATTTGTGAAATCTGCACATTTTGTTTGTACAATTGCAATGCGTTAAACGACCGAGTTAGTAAATTTTCTAAATTATGTTCAGAACCGTATAATTTTATTTGTTCAGTTTCCACTGCAAGATGGACGTATGGTAGAGATGATACGATTATTATGCCCGTTTAAAGAAGAACCGGTGTGGTGCGGGAAATTCTCAGACAGGTATTTTCATGTGCAGTAATACGAGAATTTGTATAATTCCTTTACGTTGTACAAATTCTGACAGTGTTTATGAGATTTCAGCAGAGACTCTACACTTTACATATATACTGTCAAACCTGTGAACAAAGGTCAACCATGTGAAAGACCTTTATTCACATGGTGGCCTTTATTTGGAGGTGTTCGGTAAGACAGGTTTAATTATAATATGTTTATAAATGTGTATAAACACGTGATCTGATAGGTCTGACGTAAGCAGAAAACGCCTAACTCGAGTTACGGTATTTTGACTGTTGAAATAAGTGCAATTAAAGATAAACAGTTTCTGAAATGTCTGCAAACTGGTGATTTCAAGAAAGGATACATTTGTGATTCTATAGTTTTAAAAGATACTAAACTGTTATTTTTCTAAACAATAATGTTCTAGCAAATCAGAAGATACGATTTTAATTTTCCGCAAAATGTCTTAGGAATACATGTACCATGAACTTAGATCAATAGTTACTAATATGATTGTTGATTGATATACTCATACATACATACATGTACTCGTATATCAAAAGTAATAGAAACAAATCGTAGTACTGAAAGTACGGCATGGAAGCTGAACTTACATAGACTTGTACTGCCTGATATGGAAAGGGAACCAGTTGGCGGATGTAGAAAATGTAGTACTTTGTCCGCATCAAAATTCATGCGCGCAAAGCGTGTGACGTGTGTGGAAAGTTGAACTAGCGCCCAGCCTCCAAAGAAAACTTACCAGCATACATCAATAGAGTTGACTGAATTTGTAATGATAGTACATGTACATATACTGATAGTGTTGTTATTTTTATCATTTTGATACTGTGGACTCATTAATTTTCGTTGGGGATTTAATTTCGTGGTTTTCATGGGTCAGCTCATACACGAAATCGAATGCCCACGAATTTAAATGCAGAGATAAAACTTTTTTTCGAAATTCAAAATCGACGAATTCATGTCCCCACGAAATATCAATTTTAGTAAAAACCACGAAAATTGAGCCCAACGAAAGTAAATGAAAAGACAGTAAATAACAAGAATGTAACCACTTTTTTATATCCATAGAGATGAAATTTCTTGGGGAACAGTAAACACAGAGTTCTGCTCTAAATACAGACCTCTGGTAAACAAGGAACAGAACGAGTATTGGATGACATTGGAAGACTTCCGATGCAATTTTGGCGGATTGATCATTTGTAGCAGCGAGACGCCTTACACTACGGAAGGGATCTGTCTACAGCGATGTTACCGTACTTTAACTGAGGATGAAATTAAAACAGGTGATGACAAAAATACTTTTGTAATATCTTTTATTTTAGTGTCTTGTCGGGTTATTTTTACAACCCCTATTTTTGGCGATATTGTGATGCTCGGCGCGCATGAATTTGATGCGGACCAAAGTACATGTACTATGGTTTTCTACATCCGCCATACACTTATTAAAATAGTTCCCGTTCCAATGTTGCAGTGCAAGTCTATGTTAGTTCTATTTCCGGGAGCACTTTCAGTACTTTGATTAAGCCTTAGTATTTCTAGAGAATATTTTGTTTTCTATTACAGGCCAACAGTCTTTATTTACTGAACAGCGGGACAGACGACGTGGTAGTGATTGTAAACATCGCAGCATTAACAGTACGTCGTATTTCACATACCAGAGGAATTCAGACCCTTTTAACGAACACAGAAAGAAAAGGAACTGCTTCATGATCGCTGACACAAGACATGAGTCAGATTTGTCAATAAATGACTCCAGATATTTGAGACATGAATCTCGAGAAATCAGACGTGACTCAAGAGATTTCAAACCAGAATCCAAGGATATCAGACGTGATTCAAAAGATTCACGACATGAATCCAGAGAAATCAGACGCGACTCGAGAGATTCCAGACAAAATTCAAGAGATAACCGACGTGATTCAAAAAATTCCAGACAGGGATCAAGCGAAACCAGACGTGATTCAAAAGATTGTGACAGACAAGACATAAAAGATAAGAAAAAACGAAGTATCAGAAATGCAAGACATAAATCTATGGACACAAGGTTAGATAATAATAAGACTAAATCTGAGCCACCGAATTCTTTATGTGAAGTGAACAAGAATTTAGACACCGCAGATCCTACACACGAGTCGCGAACACCAAGACCAGACGAGAAAGTCCTCAGCCAAGAATCAAGTACTGAACAGGGTATTTTAGTGCGAGAAAATGTACGAACAGTCAAAGTTGACAATAGAATGATCATGCGAGGCTCTCGTGTACAAAAGCTACGACAAAAACGAAACAGTGATGGGATAAAATCGTTCACAGAAAGCGAACCGGAAGTCGAGCACACCAAAAAGAATTCACCGGTCTCGTGTTTTAGCCGTGCAAATCTCCATTGTGAAGACAATGCGAATGAAACGGATATAGGTCGTGATAATAAAGTTGTTTCTAAAAACCATGGTGATCGCAATCAGTCTCAAATGGGGTTTACAGAGGGAACGCGTTGTTTCACCATTGAACGTGTCACTTCCGGTTCAGATATTCAACAGCCTCGATCCGGAAGTCCAACTTCCGTGTGTTCCGGTTTATCCGAGTGTAGAAGCACGTTTTCCACATCAGATATAACATTTAGCATGCAACATGGTCTGTCTCGTGAAAATTCTCTCCGTAGACCTAAGAGCGCTCCGATTAATATAGTTAGAAATGGTTCGTCTGGCTCATTGCCAAATATGATTGTGAATAACTTTAAAGCTTCGTCATCAGATAACTTCCGGTCGCATGGTGCTTGGCGTTTTTTCGCTGAATATCGAGGAAGATGGGAAAGTAAGAATTATTATTAGTCTCATTCCTTCCTTTACATTGACAAATATGGAATCAAATATCATAATTCCTATAACTTTTTTCCAAGAGGTGTCTGTTGGTATGATTTAATGAAATGACCCCAAATTAGCAAAAAATCAAATTCAAGGGCAGATAACTCAAAGACGAGTTCGTCAACCCCTATTCTTTTCGCTTAAAATGTTTCTGTTATCATTTTCTATGATCATGCAAAGTTTTAAAAAAATCATGAAAGAGTTTTCATTTCTTCTACACGTCTTTATGCAAAAAAAACTGGAAATTGTAGCAAACGTCTTTAAATGTGTACATACATGAATAATTATGGAACGACAATCCAACCGGTTTTATCGCAGTTGATGCACAGTAGTATTATGTACTTGAATACAATCGAGATAGTGCACTGTTCCATTACACTAATTGTCAAGCCGGTCTTTGGAATACTGAACAATATTTCATTTGAACTTTATTTCGCTCTTCTTGATATTCGGTTTCCCAAGCAACAAATTGTTACTTCACTTGTAACTCAGCGATCCGGGTTCGATTCCCAGTCGTAGAAGGTTTATACACCTCCATGAGAATTTGAGAAAAATGTCAATTTATTTTCCGCCACATTTGGAGAAGCTGTCTGCTCCTTGTGCAAGGGTAAGTTCGTATTGGTTGTAATACACTCCAGGAAAACTTGTTAGGCCGCCATATATAACTGTAACTGACAAATTGATAAAAAACGGCGATAAACTCAAAATAAATAAATAAATGTTACTTTCAGAAAGTGATTCAGTATTACGCAACATCGACTTGAAACTCCATTCTAGAAATCCGCGTATATTACTGAATATTCTTCATCCTG
This sequence comes from Lutraria lutraria, assembly GCA_964023205.1. Taxonomy (NCBI): domain Eukaryota; kingdom Metazoa; phylum Mollusca; class Bivalvia; order Venerida; family Mactridae; genus Lutraria; species Lutraria lutraria. The sequence goes on along the minus strand of OZ026850.1, from coordinate 16,622,971 downwards.
ACGCTGTCAACCAAATCGTTGCCCCTGGTTACCATGGTAAAAGTCACGTGATTATTTCCTTGCTACAAGATTATCGACATGGCGCGAGAACAGCTAACAGTCTTCTTGTTCCAATAGGATTTTCCTTATACAAGGTAACAGAACAAGCATTGATCAGTATAAAATGGTTTTATATTCAGTTTGTTTGTATCTCATATGATAAAAAATACTTTTTTAGTTGCGAAGCTCCTATAGCTATACACTACTTTTCGTACTTACAATTAAGTAACGCCTCATACATCCGCGTTGAAAAATAGTACCACTTGTTGTACTCGTATAAGTATACACTGCAGATTTAATCCAGGGAAAGTTCCTCTACAGTAGTAAGTCACACGCGAAAGCAATGCGTGTTTTGCTGTGGCGTAAAACATGCTTGTTTGAGGTTACATGCTCATTTAAAATAGAGTAGGCAGATTGGGACTTCCCTATTTTTCCCCTTGCGCCCTAGACATTATATTAGACCTAAGGAACCCATTTTTTATCTTTTCACACGCTTCCATACATACCTGCCCTATTTTTGAATGAGCATGTAATCATAAACGAACATTTTTTAGACCTTGCGTATACAGTGCAACCTCTCCAGGGCGGCCCTCTCTTGAGTAATCTCCCATAAACAACAGCTTGATTTTCCTACTGCACGATTTAACTACGCAGTGTATACTAGTAATTCAACTTACCAAGAGCAACAATCTCTCATAAACAACATAATTTTGCTAGTCCCAAAGGGTTTTGCTTTGGAGAGGTTGCGCTGTATTATAATTATATAGTTGCCCTGTCTCCGTGTACATCTATCAAATTTTAATTTCCGTCCATCAAAGATTTTTAGATATCCATGAAAACGCACTTTTTCTGTTTTCTAAATGAATGATCAATTTTCAGACAAAAAATCCAAGTAGAGACGAAAAACGTTCATTATCCAAGTTATCATTACAAGGGGAAGCGACCTCTCGTGATGATTCAAGGGAGATAACCTGCAGATTTGACCTTTTACCCGGAAGTTATTTTATTGTGCCATACTGTCTATCAGAAAATCACTCTGGACAATACTTAGTCCGTGTGTTAGCTGAGAAAGATCCAGTTGCCGGTAAAACCGGCTGGTAAGTTGATACAACGTATACGTGTCTTTTTGTTCAGAAAGTATTGATTTAAATATTGTTTGGACTTGTATGGATAAATCTATATTGCCTGGGAGTATGAATTAATGTATTACGTTCATAATACTGCACATGTACTTATTTTGGTAAATTGCTACGTTATTTCGTTGCTAGTAAACACAGATACGTGTACTTCGATTTATTTACGAAACATTTTGAAAATTTTGCAGCAGTTATTGCCCTTGTTTAATAAAAGAAAAATGTAAATTTCTTTCACGGTCCTGAACGACCTCGGGCATATACCTAGGTTGAACCATCAGCCTTTCATAAGCTAGCTGGGCAGCTTCAGTGTAGGGTATTAATTAGCATATATTTGGGCATGATTTTATTTCATATGCGTCTTCTATACAATATGTTGCTTAAAAATATTTCCATTTATTTATTTCAGTGTTGTGTCATGATAGAGAAGAAATCAATGATTCAAGCTTAGCTAGCTGCCTGTTCAGACTGTTCAAAGTGTATCTACGTTTCGTTCACAATATACTAGTATGTAATTATCGACTTCAACTAACAATTAGAAATTGTTATTTACATTGCATGTTTTTGAGTCACATGTATAATGACACGTTTTTAAAGTGTGTATCAGTAAGTAATTTACTACATTTACATTTTAAAATTATTTCAGCTCAAACAAGTTGATTGCCTTACATGTTCAAATTGAAATTTAAGGGGTGTGAACACACCTAGCTTTTTTGTCCTTTTCATCGTGGGCTTCGGTGTGTTGAAGTAATCAGCTTCTAAATACAATATACAGTGCAACTTTTCCAAAGCAACACCGTTTGGAAGAAGCAAAATTATGTTGTTGTTATTGTTGAGAGGTTGTTGCTCTAGAGAGGTTAAATTGGTAGATAAATCATACAGTTTGGGAAGAGCATGCTGTTGTTGAAGGGAGGGCCGCCCAGAAGAGGCTGTGATGCATCCATCAATATCATGTGCCATACTCAAATAATGTCATTGCGTACGTGTAGTGATAAAATGTATATGATACCACCAGGCGTAAAAATATGTTTGTTTCCGATAGCATAGGTTATGGTAGATTTGGACTTTTTTTTGCTTTTGAAAGCGTGCGGAAAGGTAAAGAGAATGTACATGCACCGTTCCTCGGGCTTAATAAAACGTCTAGGCCGGGAAAATTATGTATAACATGAAACAAAATTGTTATGTCTTATTATGCAAATGTAGAACAGCATTCGTAACCGATCACATTTTGTTTACGGGTTTTACAAAATGTGATTATATTATGAAGCGGGATTCAATCACATACAGTTTAAATACTAGTAGGTCCGCTATGCACCATGCATGTACATGTAATTTGTAACGAAGGTGATCGATGCTGCCTTATAACGAATGTAATCACTGTTACAAATCTGACTCAGCATACAAATAAAGTCTTATATGGGAAATGAAATGCTTCGGTATTCCAGTTTATTTGTTCAGACAACATGTAATTCTTAGTGTAAATTTATCCATCGTATAAAGTGCCTTTCGGAGTTCGTTTTATCAGTCTTGTTTACACCATATTTAAGTTTTCGTGCAATAAAAGATCACTTAATTCTAATTGATTGGTCATACCCTAATCAATCGTTGATAGATTCACTTGGGTGGAAGGTGTAAAGTTCGAAAAGAAAACGGAAATCTTAACCTCGGGTGCATGGTAACAAGAAAAACCAGTACGGTCCGGACTTGCGAAGAAACCGGGTATTCTGGCTTGTTCTGTTAAATCTCACGTTGTTTGTCTACAAGCATTGTTGTTTTTGTACAAGCAGTGTAACCGTGTTGTGTTTACTGCTTATAATAATATGCTTTGATATTTTGGTGATAAAAATAAAAATTAATCATACTTTTATTGTCTTACTTTGGTCTGTAACCGAGATACATACCAGAGACATATAATACGTCTCTGTACACTCGAAGCACTGTGAACATCGGCGATACGTATATGTACAAGTGTTTTATAAACCACGGAGATACATTTGCTTTGTAAACAAAAGGTGTATACTTTCTCTACGAACCTTTGATGTGCCCATGGTCTACAATCCATAGATATGCGCTTGGCACATGGATGTACACTTGCTCTTACTAACAATAGATGTACAATACTTGCTCTACAACGATAAGTGTACATTTTCTCTACAACCCGTAGATGAACAACTGCCCTTCAAACCAGACATACACTTGCTCAATAATTTGCAAGATGAGTGTTCTTTCTCTATAGATGTACCTTCGTACCACAAACACAGGACGTACACGTTCTCTACATCCCTAGAATGCACGTACATATGGTCTACATTCCATGGAAGAACACTGGTCGTTTAAACCATATATATATGACATAATGTACACTTGCTCTACAAATCAACAAATCACTCGATCTGTAAACCTTAGTAGTACGTACATTTTCTCTGTAAACCATGATGTACATTTGCACAGCAAACCTTATATTTACATTTGTTCTGTAAACCATAGTTGTACATTTACTCTGTAAACCATAGTTGTACATTTACTCTGTAATCCATAGTTGTACATTTACTCTGTAATCTATAGATGCACATTTGCTCTGTAAACCATAGATGTACATTTTCTCTGTAATCCATAGTTGCACATTGGCTATGTACTCCATAGATGCACATTTACTATGTACTCCATAGATGCACATTTACCATGTACTCCATAGATGCACAGCTCAAACAAGTTGATTGCCTTACATGTTCAAATTGAAATTTAAGGGGTGTGAACACACCTAGCTTTTTTGTCCTTTTCATCGTGGGCTTCGGTGTGTTGAAGTAATCAGCTTCTAAATACAATATACAGTGCAACCTTCCAAAGCAATCCCTTTTGGAAGAAGCAAAGTTATGTTGTTGTTATTGTTGAGAGGTTGTTGCTCTAGAGAGGTTAAATTGGTAGATAAATCATACAGTTTGGGAAGAGCATGCTGTTGTTGAAGGGAGGGCCGCCCAGAAGAGGCTGTGATGCATCTATCAATATCATGTGCCATACTCAAATGTCATTGCGTACGTGTAGTGATAAAATGCATATGATACCACCAGGCGTAAAAATATGTTTGTTTCCGATAGCATAGGTAATGGTAGATTTGGACTTTTTTTTGCTTTTGAAAGCGTGCGGAAAGGTAAAAAGAATGTACAAGTACCGTTCCTCGGTCTTAATAAAAAGTCTAGGCCGGGAAAATTAATTATGTGTAACATGAAACAAACATTGTTATGTCTTATTTTGCAAATGTAAAACAGCATTCGTAACCGATCACATTTTGTTTACGGGTTTTACAAAATGTGATTATATTATGAAGCGGGAATCAATCGCATACAGTTTAAATACTAGTAGGTCCACTATGCACCATGCATGAACATGTAATTTGTAACGAAGGTGATCGATGCTGCCTTATAACGAATGTAATCACTGTTACAAATCTGACTCAGCATACAAATAAAGTCTTGGAAATTATATGGGAAATGAAATGTTACGGTACTCCAGTTTATTTGTGCAGACAACATGTAATTCTTAGTGTAAATTTATCCATCGTATAAAGTGCCTTTCGGAGTTCGTTTTATCTTGTTTACACCTTATTTAAGTTTTCGTGCAATAAAAGATCACTTAATTCTAATTGATTGGCCATACCCTAATCAATCTTTGATAGATTCACTTGGGTGGAAGGTGTAAAGTTCGAAGCATGGTAACAAGAAAAACCAGTAAGGTCCGGACTTGCGAAGAAACCGGGTATTCTGGCTTGTTCTGTTAAATCTCACGTTGTTTGTCTACAAGCATTGTTGTTTTTGTACAAGCAGTGTAACCGTGTTGTGTTTACTGCTTATGATAATATGCTTTGATATTTTGGTGATAAAAATAAAAATTAATCATACCTTTTATTGTCTTACTTTGGCCTGTAACCGAGATACATACCAGACACATATAATACGTCTCTGTACATACGAAGCACTGTGAACATCGGCTATACGTATATGTACAAGTGTTTTATAAACCACGGAGATACATTTGCTTTGTAAACAAAAGGTGTATACTTTCTCTACGAACCTTTGATGTGCCCATGGTCTACAATCCATAGATATGCGCTTGGCACATGGATGTACACTTGCTCTTACTAACAATAGATGTACAATACTTGCTCTACAACGATAAGTGTACATTTTCTCTACAACCCGTAGATGAACAACTGCCCTTCAAACCAGACATACACTTGCTCAATAATTTGCAAGATGAGTGTTCTTTCTCTATAGATGTACCTTCGTACCACAAACACAGGACGTACACGTTCTCTACATCCCTAGAATGCACGTACATATGGTCTACATTCCATGGAAGAACACTGGTCGTTTAAACCATATATATATGACATAATGTATACTTGCTCTACAAATCAACAAATCACTCGATCTGTAAACCTTAGTAGTACGTACATTTTCTCTGTAAACCATGATGTACATTTGCACAGCAATCCTTATATTTACATTTGTTCTGTAAACCATAGTTGTACATTTACTCTGTAAACCATAGTTGTACATTTACTCTGTAAACCATAGATGTACATTTACTCTGTAATCCATAGTTGTACATTTACTCTGTAATCCATAGATGCACATTTGCTCTGTAAACCATAGATGTACATTTGCTCTGTAATCCATAGTTGCACATTGACTATGTACTCCATATATGCACATTTACCATGTACTCCATATATGCACATTTACCATGTACTCCATATATGCACATTTACCATGTACTCCATAGATGCACATTTACCATGTACTCCATAGATGCACATTTACCATGTACTCCATAGGTGCACATTTACCATGTACTCCATAGATGCACATTTACCATGTACTCCATAGATGCACATTTACCATGTACTCCATAGGTGCACATTTACCATGTACTCCATAGGTGCACATTTACCATGTACTCCATAGGTGCACATTTACCATGTACTCCATAGGTGCACATTTACCATGTACTCCATAGGTGCACATTTACCATGTACTCCATAGGTGCACATTTACCATGTACTCCATAGGTGCACATTTACCATGTACTCCATAGGTGCACATTTACCATGTACTCCATAGGTGCACATTTACCATGTACTCCATAGGTGCACATTTACCATGTACTCCATAGGTGCACATTTACCATGTACTCCATAGGTGCACATTTACCATGTACTCCATAGGTGCACATTTACCATGTACTCCATAGGTGCACATTTACCATGTACTCCATAGGTGCACATTTACCATGTACTCCATAGGTGCACATTTACCATGTACTCCATAGGTGCACATTTACCATGTACTCCATAGGTGCACATTTACCATGTACTCCATAGGTGCACATTTACCATGTACTCCATAGGTGCACATTTACCATGTACTCCATAGGTGCACATTTACCATGTACTCCATAGGTGCACATTTACCATGTACTCCATAGGTGCACATTTACCATGTACTCCATAGGTGCACATTTACCATGTACTCCATAGGTGCACATTTACCATGTACTCCATAGGTGCACATTTACCATGTACTCCATAGGTGCACATTTACCATGTACTCCATAGGTGCACATTTACCATGTACTCCATAGGTGCACATTTACCATGTACTCCATAGGTGCACATTTACCATGTACTCCATAGGTGCACATTTACCATGTACTCCATAGGTGCACATTTACCATGTACTCCATAGGTGCACATTTACCATGTACTCCATAGGTGCACATTTACCATGTACTCCATAGGTGCACATTTACCATGTACTCCATAGGTGCACATTTACCATGTACTCCATAGGTGCACATTTACCATGTACTCCATAGGTGCACATTTACCATGTACTACATAGGTGCACATTTACCATGTACTCCATAGGTGCACATTTACCATGTACTCCATAGGTGCACATTTACCATGTACTCCATAGGTGCACATTTACCATGTACTCCATAGGTGCACATTTACCATGTACTCCATAGGTGCACATTTACCATGTACTCCATAGGTGCACATTTACCATGTACTCCATAGGTGCACATTTACCATGTACTCCATAGGTGCACATTTACCATGTACTCCATAGGTGCACATTTACCATGTACTCCATAGGTGCACATTTACCATGTACTCCATAGGTGCACATTTACCATGTACTCCATAGGTGCACATTTACCATGTACTCCATAGGTGCACATTTACCATGTACTCCATAGGTGCACATTTACCATGTACTCCATAGGTGCACATTTACCATGTACTCCATAGGTGCACATTTACCATGTACTCCATAGGTGCACATTTACCATGTACTCCATAGATGCACATTTACCATGTACTCCATAGATGCACATTTACCATGTACTCCATAGATGCACATTTACCATGTACTCCATAGATGCACATTTACCATGTACTCCATAGATGCACATTTACCATGTACTCCATAGATGCACATTTACCATGTACTCCATAGATGCACATTTACCATGTACTCCATAGATGCACATTTACCATGTACTCCATAGATGCACATTTACCATGTACTCCATAGATGCACATTTACCATGTACTCCATAGATGCACATTTACCATGTACTCCATAGATGCACATTTACCATGTACTCCATAGATGCACATTTACCATGTACTCCATAGATGCACATTTACCATGTACTCCATAGATGCACATTTACCATGTACTCCATAGATGCACATTTACCATGTACTCCATAGATGCACATTTACCATGTACTCTATAGATGCACATTTACTATGTACTCCATAGATGCACATTTACCATGTACTCCATATGTGCACATTTGCTCTGTAAACGATAGATATACACATGCTTTGTAAACTACATACGCACACTTGCTCTAATTGCTATAGATGTTCACTTGATCTGTAGTCATACGCTTGCTCTACAAACTCTAGGTGTACACTTGCTCTACTTACAATAAATGTACCATAGATGTACATGTATATATTGGTAGTCAAGTACTCAATGCATCACTATCATGATTTAGAACTACATTTGCAGTCATGTCCTGTATCTTTGTGTCACATCCAGTCATGTACTCTTGTCCATGTGGAACATCTGTGATCTCCAGAATTGTTGCCATGTACTGTCTGTGTTTCATACCTGGTACCACTTATAAATGTATTCATACGGATTTAACGCCATTTTCAACATCAGTTCAGTTATATCATGGCGGGCAGTTATCCTAACCAGCTTCCCTTGACTTTATCTAGGCCTTAACCAGTACTAACCACGTTCTATCCGCAAGCTACCTCACATGATTCAGAGGTGGAGGACTATTTAATTTAGGATGTAATATCATCTGTCAAATTGGTCACAAACAGTGTGGCTGGGGCTCGAACTCATAACCTCTTGATCAGGAGACAAAATCAATGCTCTAACCACTGAGCTAACTAGGCATGCTGCCTGGTATCACTACAACTTAATGTTCCTCAAATGGCCATCATGTCAGTAGTGAACAGGGCTATTGAATGTAGAGACCACAGTTGTGATACATGTCTATATTATACCTCCGCCAATGAAGTTTGAGAGGGGGCATATCGAAGTCACTGTCTGTCCATATACAATATCACAAATTTGTGGAGCAAACTATTTTCGTAATTATTCCTTAAGCGATAACAATGAAACTTGAAATATGTTATCATCATGAAGTGTAGATGTGCAAGACACACTTTTCATGCCAAACGTTCCACACATTCCAGAGTTATGTGCCATTGAACTCAGTCATATAGCTGACTATTGCGTTATTTGTGTCAAAGCGATGGAGGGGTACTAGTCACTTCTGTGACATGGCTCTAGTTGGTCATGCTCACTTCTGACGAACGATGGACATCTAAAGCAACATGATGCTTTCTGTTGACCACCATGTACAAATGTACATGCATACAAATTTCAAAATAACTAAAGATATTTCATTTATTGTACACATAAAAAACAAGACATAAACAATGTTGTATGTACACCATTTCAAACATTATGTATATTCTCAAAATTGACATGACAGTACATAAAATTATATACTTAACAATCTTAATACTTTATTCATTTAAATGATAAATTTGTTTCAACTGTTGAATGAGAATTATACACCATAATTCAATGTGTGTACTACTGTAATAAAAATCATGAACTTACAATGATATAATACTAAGCATATTATTCTTGTATGACGGTGGCGACAAAGTCATATACTTAGAATCTACATATTTTGTATGGTAGAATCACACACCACAATTTAATTCATGTGGAGCGTTTGACCTTTGACCTCAATAGGGGTCATCAACATGTGATGACCAACCTCCAAACTAAGACTGACGATTTAAACTAAATTGTTCTCTAGTTATTGGTCAGAACTAACTCACTTTTTACCATTCTGACTGCATTAAATTTTTTTTTGAATTCACTATTTTCACTATTTTTAATGAGCATGTTACCAGAAACAAAAAACTTTTAAGCCTTAGAAATTAGATCTTAGGTGGCCATATATATCTTAAAATGCATCATACAGTGTTACATTGGAGCCATCTAAATTGTGTGTTATGAGCACCTTGATGCAAAAAGACAATTCAAAATTAGGCATTAATCAACTAACGCCAATAACCCTACAGTGCTGCAAGATAATGTTGCTCTTTACAAATCGACTGTGTTTTTCCATGTCTGTTTAGTTCAATCGTCGCTGTCGTCATCGTCTTCATCATCATCGTCATCATCATCTTCAATCATTTCAGAGTCCTCTGTTTTATCAGAGGCCTTCCGTACTGGACGTACTGTAACGAAACAAATTTAAATTTTATACTCAAAAGATTATTCACTGTAGATAGCCTACCCATATATCATATACCTGTAGATTATATACCCATAGACTGTATTATCATAGATTTTCTACCAGCAGATTGTAAATCAGTTATGTATTTACTTTTTCAGTACCATAAGTTATGTATTTACTTATTCAGTACCATAACCAACAACACAAGTGTATCAAATCCTATCAGTGACTTCAACAAGTAAAAGGTTCAAAACAAGAATTCTAGAATAATTGGACACAGTACATGAGTACTTGGACATACTTAGTATAATTCAAGTAATTAACTATACATAAAGCTTCGTAACAATTTCATTACTTTTTATGTACAAAGTAGTAGTTAGGTTTTCTTCCTTAGTAATTTTAAGAATTTTCTTCCAAAGTAATTTTAAGAATGGCAATAATCATAGAAATTTTACACCTCCATAAATAACACCAGTAATTCCCCTACAGACATATTTCTCTAAAGAAATCATACACCACAGGTCTTTTACTAGAACATTCCCTCTCTATATTAAGATATTACGACCTTGCCGTCCTTAAAAAAATACTGGTTTCCTGTTACGTTACCAACTTACTAAAAATCCCCTGGTCCCTGAACATAAAATAATTTTGATTTTTTCTTTCTTTCTTCATTCTAGCTTAATTGTTTTCAGTGAAGTATATAATATAGAATGAAATGTCTACCAAACTGCCTACCCACTGTTAAATAAATAAATTTAGGTCACGTAACAGTGTTAAACCAACATTTTTTGAGGTTGGTCTAGTTTTAATACACCATTTTTTAACTCGACACAAGCGAGTTTTCTGAAACTATCAGCTGAGACTTAACAAATATTTATACCTTAGATTCAATAATATTCTGAGAAATAATACTCAGTGATAATAATGAAAACAAGTAAATATTAATTTCATGTATATTCAATACAGCTGCTTCAACAAATATAACCTGTCAATTCATCATCCAGATTTTTTCCTATGGTTTAATGTTGCACCAATGGCATAGGTCATACGGCGACTTTTCCAGTTTTAACAGTGGTAGAAGACTCCAGGCTACAACAGGCTAGAATCACTGACATTCTGTAAGCCAGCTGTACAGCTTCTACATACAGTCAAACCTGTAAATAAAGGCCACCTTTGGGAAAGAAAAAAGGAGGCCTTTATTGACAGGTGACCTTTATTTGGAGGTCATTTTGCTCAAAATAATCAAGATTTCTAATAAAATGGCCTTCATTCACATGGTGGCTTTAATTCGGATGTGGCCGCTAAAACAGGTTTGACTGTATATTAAATTCAGTCCTGGTTGGGATTCAAACTTACAGCTGTGAGAGGCATAAGTCTGCTAGTTAGAGACCATATCTATTTGACAACGGAGACTCCTGTCCACAAATTATTCATCCGACTTATACAAAGAAGCTGGCAAACCGGAATGATTCAATTGAGGATGATTTAACATGTACAAATATTTACCTTTGACTTTTGTTGGAGTAATTGTATCATTATTTGCTTGTATAGATTCATAAGTGCCATCATTTGACCACATATTCTCTATAGTAACTTGAAATTCCGCCATCTTGTAACCAAATAATTTCTGAAAATATAGTTTAATACCATAAAACACTTGAATTAACATAAAACATACACAACAATAAACAACATTAAGGCATAAAAAATGTTTGTTTCCTGTTACTCAACCAAGCCTAATTTTCCCCCATGACCATGGACTTTTTTTAATAAGGCCTTAGGAACTGTACATCCATTTTCTCATCATTTTTATTTTTAAAAGTCCTCAATCCTATTTTTGATGAGCATTTAACCAGAAACTAACAACTTTTAGGCCTTTTAGACAGCGAAACAGGAAATCACAAAATGCAGAACTGATTTAAAATACAGTCTTTTCAAGCATTTACATCCCATACAGATATTTGTAAGTCCTAAAATGTTAGTTAACTCTTCTAATAAATTATAATAACAGTTATTCACCAGTTTTACTGGACTGAACTAACCAGTACTAACTAACTCTTCCACAAGGAGCCAGTAATTTCTTGAAGCATGGAGGAAAATCAACAATTCTTTGTGAAAACTTTCAGAGAAGGGTATGACCTGCTTAGCTGAGACTCGGCCTGAGATCGCTGGGCTAGAAGTCTGGTCCAATAAACCACAGCGGCACTAACCACTGGACCATGGCCAAACATTACCCCCATCTACTATTGTAATGATGTACATCTCAAGGTGTAACATTAAAGAAATACACTTAATACAAACACTATTCATACCAGGGATTTTTGGGGGGCGATTTTATAGCCAAAATTCGGTCATATTCCCAATGGAAAATAGTATCTTTTTTTCCCAATTCACAGACAAAAATTCCCAATCTCAAAAATAAGTTCATTTACATCACTATTGGTAGTAAATACCTTATTCTGCTACTGTTTTATGTGTAAATAAGTAGAATAAGTTGAACATTGCAAAAATTGTAGTTATGCATTTTTTCCCAATTTTGATTAAAACACCGCGAAAATTCCCAATCCCAAGGGTATGGGTCATATTCCCAAAATACCGAGAAAAAACCTTGCATACATTCATACTTACTAATATTCTCGCTTGTTCCGGTGTCAATGTCTGATCAAGGTCACACACTGTATGATCTTTAAGCAGAGTTATAACTCCCTTCTTCAAAGCTGTTGGCAGGCCCAGCTGACGTAACTGAGGCTCCATAGAATGTGAAAACTCTGGTAAAGGACCTTCGTCGATGGTAACAGTTTGTGTCGCTACGGTACCTGACCGAGCAAAGTCGCTGACTCGCATATTACTAAAATATCTGTAATAAGAAATGGATTAATATAATAATTTGGTGAAGTAACATGAAATATAATAACAACCAAAAAATCTTACAATGGCTTACAATAACTATCTCCATACAGCCAGTATCATCATTCATTTTGTATGAAAATCATAGTTTTTACACTCCTTTTCAACAGTCAGAGTCATATTAGGCAGACAGTTCACCTAACCATCATTCCTGTGAAGACCCAGTACTAGACTCGGGTCTCCCATCCTCCGTAAGCAACTGCCTACTTTCTCACATAAAGAGACATGGTTGGTAGCTGGGCTCGAACCCAGGAACCTCCGTCAGTGAGAGGTTACAGTGATTTGAAGTCAGCGACCTTAACCACCCAACCATGGAGCCGGGCCCAATTGAAAATCAAACTACAAACGTTAAGCAAGGCTTGAAGCAACTCATGTATAAGATATCATTGTATGTACTATACATAACACAAAACTAGGTAAGCTTGATCTTCAGCTTAGGAGAACAGCTCTAGGATGTATACAGGGTCCTAGCTGCACTTTAGGGGAAGAGGCCCGTCATTTTGAGGAAAAAGGGGAATTTCAGAGGATTTTTTCAACTGCCTTATGAACTTGCAATAAACAGTTTAAGCTTAAAATAGCTGTATTTAAAGATATTACATACATTTATATACACTTAATCAAAGGTTATTAACTAAATATCAACCATTTAAGCAAAAAATCACTTTTGGCTGAATCAGGGGCCATAATTCAAGCATGCCAGGGTTAATTTTATTGGTTATAAAACATAGCCAGTAAATCATTGTGCATGAAGTTCTTCTGCCTCTGTAGGCATTCCCATAATTCCCGACGAAACGGGTGTATGAAAAATTGTTCAAGAAAATTATTTATGATGACGACAGATTTTCGATCCCTAAAGTATTACTTGTCAACAGAGTACTTACTTTAACACCTCATCTTTAGTTTTGTTGGTGAACAGAAGACCAGTCTGTCCCTTTAAATGAGCGACGACATTATGTAAATTATCTCTGTATTCTTCTGTTGAACTTCTCCCTAATGCAAGGGACATAACTTTATTTTTTCCAAAATAAAACCTGAAATAAGAAAGTAGCAAATAATTAAATAATACAATACTATGTGAAAAACCAACAGTGTGTATCAGTCAGAAATCTGAGTATGTTTATCTGTTGTTTAACGGCCCATTTGACAGCTATGGTCATTTCAGTGCCACCTCAGTGAGCGGGGAGATGTCAGGGATACAGGAGAACTGGCTCCGAGGTTATAAAACTTGAAAACGGTCTCCGAGCTCAAAGCTCAATTTCGTTTTCAAAGTATTATGGTTGAAAAGATAGAGCTGATTAATGTTTAAATACATATTCCGATCAATTATACTGTCAGTCTAATGTATCAATAATAGCATTATTGTCTGATCACAATTAACTTAGAACCATTAAATGACAAAATGTGAGATTTGAGCTCGGAGTCTGATCTCAAGTTTTATAACCTCGGGACCAGGGCGTTCATATCCCTACTCTTCTCAAATGGTTCTTCTTGGTTCTTTATCAAGCACTGATACAAGCTCCCACTTGTGTCCTGTGACTTTCTTAACACAGTACTTGGCTTGGTAGTTGGGATGGGGACATCGAAAAAGCATCCCTGCAAAACTGAAAGGCCGAAGCGAGATTCAAACCTACAACCTTATGTTTAGTAGTCCAGTGTGTTACCACTGGATCATGGATCACCCTGAATTCTGATTAACACTGAAAAATGTAATTAGGGATGTGATTGATAGGGGAGCTGAGGGGAAAAATATATCTAGAAGTTGAATTTCTTGTAGTTGTAGTTGATAAACACCGTTATGAAATGTCTGGAAGTAATGATCCGGAAGGAGTTGTTTTGACTGGATGAGCCCAAGATATTAACCAATCAAAGGAACCATTAGATACACAAGTTTATTGTGTGTATTTTTCAGCCTTAGAGACCAGGAAGTGGCATCCAATCCATTTCGAGTGACCCTCCCCCAAATTTTCTCACTGGATCAATGTTTTACATCCCTGGTCATTTTATCACAGGCATAGACTTCCTGTCAGAGTCTTGAATTAAAAATCGTATCATAAAATACCTGCTGTGCTTCCAATCCTGTCTTATGTCTTTCAAATGTGTGTTTCTCATATTATGAACAGAAAATGTGAATATTCTGGCATATCTGTCAACACTCTCTCTGATCTGAAATATGAGCAGTTTTGGATACAGTACAGTCTGTCTGTACACAATGAATTAGTGAATTTTGTTAAAATGTCATTTTAAATAGTAAGTCTAATCTGTAGTGCAGTCAATCAAATAACACAATATTAATAATTCAGGGAACACGTTTCTAGGCGATTGGGGCGAAAAAGTCGCTGAAAGTTCATTCATTTCGCCGTATTTTAAAAGTTAAGCGAAGAAAAGTCGCCGTGAAATTCTTGAAAAAGGATGACAAAATCTGGCCCTTTGAAACACATTTGACCCCAAGCCAGACTTCAAACAATAGCCAATGCAATAAACAGTCAAGTATATAGTATAAGTAGGCTTGCAGCGGATCGCTTGAAAAAAGCTGCATCTTGTAACAAATTTATCAAAAAATAAATAAAGAAGTACTGTACCTCTTCAATGAGTTTCTGTTTTAATTCCAGACCTTTCTTCCTGGTCTGTGTCAATGAAACTGAAAGAAATAGCATAACTCATGAATCATATGAACTACATGTAATATCATATGTTACATACTAAGAGTCCCATGGCTGGTTATTTTCCAGTGTGTTTGTCTATTGAATTCTGATGATCATTATTTTTAACTCCATTTTGCTATGTGTACTTGAACAGTTAAAACCATTTAATCAGAGACGTATAATACAAGAGATAGGCAACTCGTTCTTTGAGATAAGGAAATACCGGGAAATCTCGTATGCGCCGCGGGATTTCTCACGCGATCAACAACCGCAACCGTCGTCCGCCATTTTGTATCATTGAGATACGGTTGCTTAATTACGTCTCTGTTTATCAACTTCACTTAACTAATATCGAACACTAGCTGAATGCATAAAATTTAGAAAATTATTATTAGATCATTTAAGGGTGTGTGTGTATATATATATTATCTACATACTCGACGAGTTCATTGAAATAAACAAGTACTGTACTGAGTGGATTTGCGTTGTAACTTGCGGTGGGTGGGGAAGGCCAGAACATCAAAACTGTACTCGCTAAAACTCGAGAACTAATTGATGGATTTAAATAATTAAAGTTATTTTGACTTTGTTGATACATGATTGATGGTTGCCCGAAGTTTCAATGCTCTCAGATTAGATTATATATCTTAATTTATGTTTAAACTGATGTCACCCTTAAAGTCTGATTATTCGAGTGAAATTCTAGTCCTAGCAAATACATCAAACCTGTACTCGCTAAAACCTCAGAACTTTTAGTTTGATTTCTATGATTCAAGTTATTTTGACTTTGTTGATATGTGGTTGATGGTTGCCGGAAGTTTCAACCCTCTCAAATGAGGATAATTACCTCAGAATTCAAATCAAAATGGTTACGCTTTAAAGACTAAAAGTTTCAGTGAAATTCCTGACCGAGTCATAATATCAAAACTGTACTCGCTAAAACTCGAAAACTAATTGCTGGATTTCAAAACTTCAATTTTTTTTGACTTTGTTGATACATAATTGATGGTTGCCCGAAGTTTCAATGCTCTCAGATTCGATTATATATCTTAATCTATGTTTAAACTGATGTCACCCTTAAAGTCTGATTATTCGAGTGAAGTTCTAGGCCTAGCAAATACATAAAAACTGTACTCGCTAAAACTTTAGAACTATTCGTTTGATTTCTATAATTCAAGTTATTTTGACTTTGTTGATATGTGGTTGATGGTTGCCCGAAGTTTCAGCACTCTTAAATGAAGATATTTGCCTCAGAATTCAAATTTAAAATGGTTACGCTTTAAAGACTGAAAGTTTCAGTGAAATTCCTGGCCGATTCATAACATCAAAACTGTACTCGCTAAAACTTGAGAACTATTAGCTTTATTTCTATAATTCCATTATTTTAGACTGTGATAATGTGTGATTGATGGTTGCCCGAAGTTTCAACACTCTCAAATGAGGATATTTGCCTCAGAATTAAAATATAAATTGGCTACCCTTTAAAGACTGAAAGTTTCAGTTAAATTCTAGGCCGGGTCATAACATCAAAACTGTAGTCGCTAAAACTTGAGAACTTATCGTTTGATTTCTTTAATTTCAGTATTTTAGACTTTGATAATCTGTAATTGATGGTTGCCAGCAGTTTCAACACTTAAATGAGGATATTTGTCTCGGAATTCAAATTTAAAATGGTTAATTACCCTTTAAAGAATGAAAGTGAAATTCAATGCCAAATAACAACATCTGTCTAGAAACCTGTAGCTGCTAAAATTTGAGAACTGTTAGACTGGTGTTAGCTTGATTTCTCTAATTCCAGTATTTTAGACTGCGATAATCATATTTTTTTTCAGACAGTGAGACTTTGCGAAAAGGTAAAAACATGTCTGACAAGCTTGAAACTTCCGTCAGGGAAAAGAAATATGTCATAAAACACACACACACCCACACACACACCACGCACACACAGTATAGAAATATATCAATATATTTTGTCTGTTTTAATGTATATTCTTTGAAATATTTAATTTCAGCCCTTGAAACTAAAAAATGTGTTCATTTTATACAAGAAAAGTTAAATATATATATATATTATTCTACTGATTTATTTGACACCTGTAGTTTTTCAAGTAAACTTCGTGATTTATTGGGTATTTCTTTTTCGCAAACACATTGTTGTTTTTAAATAATTGATTTTTCATTCTTGAATGTTATCTGATTGTACACATATATTAGTCTTGAAGTGTCACACATGTCAGCTGTAATAAACAATGCATGACCATAAAACTTTTGCTGACACATGTTTCTGATGATATCTATGGACCCATACTGTTCTGGGACCAGTAATTCCCTTGATTGCATAATCCCTTATATGGTAAACAAAACAAATTTTCACACAAGATAGCCACTTGATGTTAACTTCAAAGGCCTGACAAAATAACAAAATGTATGACATTGAAAAAAAAACTACCGGGGGTAAAATCATACTTTTTTTTTCAATATGGTTCATGTTGATATTAATAATATTATACGATGACATATTAATAGATAAGCAACTCGCCGAACATCTATATGCAGCATTAGTAACAAAATTCCACAAAAAATAAGAAAATCCATAGATCTGTTATCTTTAAGATGATTCAGCCATACATGTTTTTTGGTGACATTGTCAGTTTCCAACTGTTGTTTGTTGGAAACAGATTAATTGTTTCCATAATCGGTATATTCACCAAAAGTAATCTTAAATCTAGACATTCGTCATGCCATGAGAGAAAGTCTGAGGAAGACGTGATGTAAGTTCTAGTGTTACTCAGAAAATAAATTACAAAGACAGAGAAAAAATATAATTGGCAACTGCATGTCGTGTTTATATAAGGACAATATACCAACTTCACACCTTCACAAATAAGTGAGAGGTGTTGACTGATGAACAATGAATGAGGTCTTTAAATTTCATTTTTTAAGGAAATTATTTTATGTCGCTAAACAGAATAATCCACATTGTACACAAGCATCAATAAAAAATCGGTCATATTGTATAGTCGAAAACAGCATAGATATATTGAAGACCCTAAATTCTGACAGCTATGGATCAACGTCTCTATAATATTAAATATTATTATAAGTCTTTTTGTTTTCGATAATGTCACTCGCATGCCCTTTCCGAATTGCCATTATTTATATTATATACTGTATAATCGACAACACTATCCGGACTCGTACCGTGTAGACGTACTATATACCGAACTGAGCGATCACGCTAAATATCGCGATTGACATACGAGATATTGGGAGATTTCGCGTAGTTGCCTATCTCTTGTATTATACGTCTCTGATTTAATTAATGATTTCTGCATTCTTATTTAATGAGCCAGTTTAGTTCACTGGAAGTACTCAGTATGTTGTACAATGTAGCATATATTTAAATGATTTTAATACTTATTTCATCGACATTTCATTCAGAAGAAAATGTTAACAATAAGAATGAAATACACTAAAGTCAAAATATCCAAAAAGACTTGTCCGATATATACTACACTTATTATTTTAACATGTGATCTTGTGTCTAAAAATCTTGTAAGCTCTTAGAACTGATAACTTAAGAACATATAAACGTATATACTTCTCTTGTCTCTTTTGGATTTCGGCATTCTTGATCGTGTGATTTACGGAATATATGATACGACACTTTATTTATTTTTGTTCCACACGTGGGGAACGGAGAGCGGATAAATGCCGTACAATACCGTACAGTTATGAAATAATGTACTGGTTCCCTGTCAGCGCACAGACAAAAGGCACGGCCCATTCGGTACTCACAATTTCCGGTTAAATATATTATACGTCTACGGTTAAATGCATGTTTCGCGTGGAATGTCAACAATTTTTGTGCAAGCACCAGTCTGAGTATTTTTTGATACCATTGGCCAACTTAACAGCAGAGGTGTTCGGGACATATCATCCATATATACATTTTCGAAAAAAAATCACCTTACATCATATATGGATGCTTTTTATGCGCT